>NQII01003246.1:20154-281437 GCA_002778355.1 Clitarchus hookeri | reverse complement strand
GCAATATATTATATTTATGTAAAATACATATAAGTACTTTTATACTGTGACTGTAAAAAAAATCAATTTTCAAACAATTGAAAAAATTGCATGATTTTTGGATGTTCACGTACTTAAATAATAATTTGTGTCCTTTGTGATGCGCAAATAACATATTTAACCCGATAAAAATAAAACAACGGAAGCTGGGAGATTCATTTCCTGGCGACCTCTGGGCCTGCGTTTGCTTAATCGTTACCATATGACCAAGGGGGTCCCGGGTTCCAATCTTGGACAAGCAATGGATATACGTGCCGTTTATAGGGTTGCTGTTAGGTGATTTTAGTGCTGCGGTACCCTCTTCCCCTAATAAGTAGGTATGACGCATGTATAATCGTATTAATTATTCTACAGCAAAATTAATGAAATTCGTGATTCAAAAATTAAGATTGAGGTATATTGAAATATTTTTAAGAGTCATAAAAATCATTCTCTACGTGATTATATGTTCGTGATAGGGAAGCAGCAATAAAATAGTGCGAAAATAATGAAAACTAAAAACATACTCACTATAAATTGCATTGCTTGTATGTCGAGGTTGAAGTGTTAATGACGGCGATATAAAATAACGAGTGTGGGGGTATCCGGGCCTCCTCGGCGAGAACGGGCGATAGCGGACGAGTGGTTGCTTACCAGGTGCAAGCAGGATGTAGTGCTACGTAGCAGGCAGAAGACGACGTGCACGCCGCCCCGGCTCCTCGCATACTGACTGACTGCCCGGCGCCGAGACTAGACCGAGTCCAGGGCCACACTCCAGTGACGTGATGGCGACGACGACGTCTTTTCTGCGTCGTCACGCCCCGACGCCAGCCTGGCCTCTGCCCGCCGCTCGCTGATCTCTAGCCGCGGAATCCCCCTCCGCCTCGCCGTCACTCGCGTTATCGCCCGGCTGTGCTGGCCGATCACCGGCTGCTGCGCCCATCTGATTGCACGCCGGCACTCGCGGCACACCGCGTTTAGTCCATTCACGGTTACTTGCAACTTTTCTGAAGCCCTGCCAGAATTCTGCTTCCGGGATCTTCCTCCGCCTCGTGCAAATAAAGCTTAACTGAGTCTAGAAAATCACACCAATGGGACAGCGCACCGCAAAGTGACTATTCGTAACACGTGTATNGGAATGACAGAGCACAAACAGCTCCGACGCTCCGGTCCCAGGTCCTAATGTTCCAAAGACCCCATAATCCCTCTACTATTGTATCACTACAGTAAAATATTGTATCTTTATTTAACACGTTATTTTATGGCAAATTCAAAATCGTTTTATGTATCTCCATTTTTACAATAAATTTGAAATATGCAAGCCTTTCTTGTTGAAATTTAACTATAACATTGCAAATTACAGAATAAAATGTTGCAAAATTTTATGTTATTTATGTGTAGTGTTACACAAATAATCTTGGCAAATAGTTCCCAAATAATTGTTTTTAAATATACAAGAAATATATATGGTCTAGACATTGCAATTAGTGGTGTGTAAGCCTACTTCTATGAAAAACACAAATACCTCCTGTACACCGCGTGGCCCTGACACAGTCAATACATTATTTTAGAAAAGTTAGTTTCAGTCAAAACCATTCTAAAACTTAAAATTGCCTTATAAGCCGGATGAAACACAGTAATTATCCACGCGTATTTTGACTGCTTTCTAGTGTATCGACGCATGCGTCAGTTTGTCGTTCCAAGGACGGTAGGCGCAATTGTCGCCTATCTCATCCAGGAGTACATCAGTGCAAAGTAAAACCGTTTACTGACATGTTACAGTCTAATGCGTTCCTTCAACAACATCGACGCAAGTTACGTGCTAAAGCGAATTACGAACCACGATCCATCTCAGACAGACAGCATCTATATTCAGGAGAAAAAATTCAGGCTTTATTTTTTTCAAATTTATTACATACGGCTCAGATTAACGTAGCATGAATTGTATTATACTCTACTTTTATTATTATAGTGCGGAAAGTAAATTTAAGTTATGTGATAAGGATGTGTGGATACGTAATGGCAGGAAAGATTTTTAGAGACACAAAGAAGAAGGAGAAAGGAGAAAGGATAAAGCGTAGGTAAATATAGACAAAAGAGGGTTTCGTAAATATTTTTACGTGATTTAAAACGGACGAGGAATGTTCTATCAACCACCATCATATACAAGAAAACGTGAAAAGCGCTGGCTATCATATATAGCAATGTATTATATTTATGTAAAATACATATAAGTACTTTTATACTGTGACTGTAAAAAAAATCAATTTTCAAACAATTGAAAAAATTGCATGATTTTTGGATGTTCACGTACTTAAATAATAATTTGTGTCCTTTGTGATGCGCAAATAACATATTTAACCCGATAAAAATAAAACAACGGAAGCTGGGAGATTCATTTCCTGGCGACCTCTGGGCCTGCGTTTGCTTAATCGTTACCATATGACCAAGGGGGTCCCGGGTTCCAATCTTGGACAAGCAATGGATATACGTGCCGTTTATAGGGTTGCTGTTAGGTGATTTTAGTGCTGCGGTACCCTCTTCCCCTAATAAGTAGGTATGACGCATGTATAATCATATTAATTATTCTACAGCAAAATTAATGAAATTCGTGATTCAAAAATTAAGATTGAGGTATATTGAAATATTTTTAAGAGTCATAAAAATCATTCTCTACGTGATTATATGTTCGTGATAGGGAAGCAGCAATAAAATAGTGCGAAAATAATGAAAACTAAAAACATACTCACTATAAATTGCATTGCTTGTATGTCGAGGTTGAAGTGTTAATGACGGCGATATAAAATAACGAGTGTGGGGGTATCCGGGCCTCCTCGGCGAGAACGGGCGATAGCGGACGAGTGGTTGCTTACCAGGTGCAAGCAGGATGTAGTGCTACGTAGCAGGCAGAAGACGACGTGCACGCCGCCCCGGCTCCTCGCATACTGACTGACTGCCCGGCGCCGAGACTAGACCGAGTCCAGGGCCACACTCCAGTGACGTGATGGCGACGACGACGTCTTTTCTGCGTCGTCACGCCCCGACGCCAGCCTGGCCTCTGCCCGCCGCTCGCTGATCTCTAGCCGCGGAATCCCCCTCCGCCTCGCCGTCACTCGCGTTATCGCCCGGCTGTGCTGGCCGATCACCGGCTGCTGCGCCCATCTGATTGCACGCCGGCACTCGCGGCACACCGCGTTTAGTCCATTCACGGTTACTTGCAACTTTTCTGAAGCCCTGCCAGAATTCTGCTTCCGGGATCTTCCTCCGCCTCGTGCAAATAAAGCTTAACTGAGTCTAGAAAATCACACCAATGGGACAGCGCACCGCAAAGTGACTATTCGTAACACGTGTATAGACAGAAATAATTAAACCACATACAATTCTACCCCCGGAAACACACATTTATTTCAACGGTGTATAAAAGTACGTGAAAGAGGAATTCAGTTATATAGTACATGCAATAATGGTAAGTTACACAGAAACGCCAAGAAATAACAAGTGAATATGACTAAGTTAGGTGGGCCGGTAGCATGGGGCAGTGTACCTGTACTCACAGCTGTAAGCAAGCAACACGCGCCGTGACTCATCCTGGCGGGACCGCTTCCTAATAGCAGCGTAGCACCAGTCCCCGTAATCTGTTATGGTAAGTGTTACTGCAGTGTGTGTCTGCACGTACACAATGAACTTCACGAATGAGGAAGAACTGGATGCTCTACTTACTTACGGTGAGTGTGGCAGAAATGCCAAGCAAGACGTCCAAATGTATTGGAAAAGGTATGCTAATCGTACGCCCATCTCACGGCAAACGACACGAAGTATTTGAACACGTCTCTTGTCATGAGGTGATTGGAATTCCACAACACGAGTACGACGAAAGACTGCTACGGGCGAGACGCATCAACACCATGTGTTGACACGTGTCGATGCAAACCTCCACATGGGTACGGTGAGAATTTTCCAGGTTCGTAGGAATAAGTAAAACAAGTGTGTTACGGATACTGCACCAACGGAAAATCCATCCATATAACGTGGCTCTACATCAGGCAATACATGAAGGTGATTTCCAGCAGCGTGTTCAGTTTTGTAGCATTGTTCTGATGTTTGTAAGGGACGACAGCAATTTTCTGAATAATATACCATTTACCGATGAAGCGACCTTCACAAACCATGGACGCGTAAATTTATGAAATATGCACTACTGGGAGACGGAGAATCCGCGTTGGGTCCGACATGTGGAGCACCAGCGACAGTGGAAAATGAACGTGTGATGTGGAATCGTCGTGATATGTGGTTTCAGCATCACGGTTGTCCTGCGTATTTATAAATTAAACGTCTCCCAACCGGTGGTTAGAGCGTGGTGGTGTTGTAAGATGGCCAGCTGGCTCCCCTGACATCACTCCTCTCGATTTATTCCTGTGGGGAGCACTGAAAGATAAGGTGTACAACACGGTTCCTATGACGCCAAAAGACATGTAGAAACGCATTGGGGCAGTTTTCGGAGACATTACGCCAGAAACACTTCAGGACGATCGTCGCTCGCTACACGTGCGTTTACGGATGTGTATTGCTGTCTATGGTAAACACATCGATCACATGTTGTGAAAAGACCTACTGTGAGGCGTTTCAACCATAACTGTGCTCTGTTGTACTATACATTCGGATGCGATTGCTATTCTCCTTAGGTTAGTTTCTTATATTTTTGTTGTGCATATGTAAGCACTCGTTACTCAGTACAGTTAATGATTAGGAAGCAAGTCTCCTGAATTACGTTTGTATCTTAATAAAATGTAATGTATTCATATCAGACTTGCACTCGCGTTGCCCATCTTCCCTCTTCTGCGGTGCTCTCCTTTGTCCAACATCGTACTCCGAGCTCCTTGTCCTATTAAGGTGAGCGCTACGCTGCTATAAGGAAACGGTCCCGCCAGGATGAGTCACGGCGCGTGTTGCTTGCTTACAGCTGAGAGTACAGGCCCACTGCCCCATGATACCGACCTACCTAACTTAATCATATTTGCACATTATTTATTGGCGTTTCTGTGTTACTTTCTATTACATATGCTATATCACTGATTTTCTCTTTGCACGTACTTTCAGAGGCCGTATAAATAAATGTACTGTATGTTTCCAGAGGGAAAATCATATGTGGTTTAATTACTTCTGTCCATACACGTGGTACGAATATTCACTTTGCGGCAAATTACTTGCCCCCGTACGTAATTTCATTTAGCGGAAACCGCATTTCGTGATCTGCGACCGTTTCGGATATTTTGTGGGTGTCCTGTATATATAAAACTTCAATCAAACCAAAAACACTATAGTTTTATGTCAAAATAAGTATAAAACACTTGTGATACATGGCGTATTTAGGAAACAACAAAACGTCATACATGGGGTGATTTTTCAAAGGTTTGATTCAAAAAGTGTGTAGAAACCGCGAATAGACTATAAACAAGCACGAGTTCAGAGGGGCCGCGGTTGCCGCAGCGGCTAGAGCATACACACGTAGATGAGACTTAACATCTCGTCGACAGAGAGGTCGTTAGAGACCGAGCCAGCTGCTCAGAGAAGCAGGAACGGGACAGGAATCAGTCATGGCCTGTAGTAAGGTTACTTCTACTCAGGTTAGGAACAAAACGAGTTCTCTTATGGGAGAGTTTGGCATAGGGATAATTTCCGCGGCTACGTGCGCAATGTTCCAAAGAGATCACTTTTAATTAAAATTTTAAGCTGCGTGAATAATAAAAGAGAAGTATTTTACTTGGTTCCGTAGTTATTTTATATTTGATTTATGATTATTGCTATTATTGGGTTTTTTAACGTAGAAAATAGAGGCTATACTAGCGCTTACCTAGTGGAGAGAAATTTTAGTTGCCAAATTAAAAGCATTGAGCTTTTCAACCTGAGTAGAATAAACCTTACCTGTAGTAAGGAACCACCCCAGCATTCGCCTGGAGTGAGTTCGGGAAATCTCGGATTTCCGAAATAATGATGACCGGACCTTGATTCGAACCCAGGTCCTCCCGAATGCGAGTCCGAAGTTTAACCACTGTGCCACCTCGCTCAGTGGTTACACCGCTCGCCTTCCACCAAGTCACGTTCGATTCCCGGCGTAGTCGCTCCTCGGATTTTCGCACGTGGGAAGCGTGCCGGACGGTGTCGTTGGTCGGAAGATTCTCTCGGGAATATCCCATTTTCCCCAACCTTACGTTCCGGCGCTGCTCCATACTCACCTCGATTCAACCCCATAGGCTTTCAAGACGCCATTGTTAAGAGCCGCCCAAACCTCTCCACTCCACGAATTTAGAAACTGTAAAATGGCGGAACCCTACGTTTTACCACGCTCCAAAATTGTGTACGACGCCCCGTCATCAAAGTATGCACGCTTACTTTTTTTTAGTAAATTCCTTAAATTGTAATGGAGGTTATTAACATATAAGCAACATGAAAATTTTACCATATATCATGCTGAAAATATGGGAATGTTAAGCATCGTTACTATACAAATGTCGATACATTACTACGCATTAGACTGTTTTCGGAGGAAATACAGGAACGCTATCATGTATGCGTGTAAAAAAATTACTATTTGTGATTTATCAAAATACGTATGCACTGAAGTGGTTAATTTGTGAACTATGTCTTCAAGTGCGTCTATCAAGGTTAGGGGCCACGGTGGCTGAGCGGTTAGCCTGCTCGCCTCCCACCAAGGCGAATCGGGTTTAATCCTCGGCCGAGTCACCCTCGGATTTTTGCATGTAAGAATCGTGCCGGTTTTCTCGGGGATCTCTCCTTTACCCCGCCCTTTCATTTAGGAGCTTCTCCATACTCGCCTCAATCGCCCTCGTCGGCTCTCAAGACATCGCTGTTAAGAGCCGCCCAAATTTCTTCACTCACTCATTATCAAGGTTATGCACCTTGCAGACATTGAGTTGCTTTTAATTTGAGGCTACGGAATATGTCCAGCCAGTTAATTTCGTTATTTCCAATTATTTTAAGTCCTCAGAGTTTGTATTTGGAAGTGTACAGAAAACAAGAAATATTTAATTTATGATTTATGTATAATCGCTTTGCGAAACCACTAACACATTCAGACAGCACCCTTGGGTGTCACGACACCCAGTTTAGAAAGTACTGCGGTGATATCTTAATCCATAACAAATAAATATAAATAATTATTTTCACTCTGAACTGCATAGCTGTAGTTTAAACAAAAACAAAATTGGAAAGCAGTATCAGTTATGATATAAGCAGTGAAAATTTCTAAAATACCGGATGTACCAAATTAATGTTTACACTCTTTGAACAGGAATAAAAGAGAAACTATTGAAGTCAATGTTTTTCTGCATCGTGCAACGGTAACTTTCACCTGCCAAAGGTGTCGGATAGTGTCCTGAGGCGCATACCACCATGCTTCCTGCAACTTCACACGTGGATCAGCCAGTGTCTGGGCAAGTGGTTGACGGCAGCGCCAACCTCGGCCCCATCATATACCATACGTGATCATTAAGGGACGAATCTGGAGGCCTGGCAGGCGAAGGAATGGATGTTCACATATTGTAGGCCCTGCTGGGTGATGCGAGCTGTGAAGGAACGAGCATTATCTTGCTGCGTAGTAGTAGTGGATATTCTGCGCAAAACAGGCAGAAGATGGGACCGCAGAACCTCACTGACGCATCGCTGTGCTGTATCTGTGCCTTCAGCGGCCATGAGTGGTGACCGGGAGTCATAGCTGACAGCAGTCCATACCATAACAGCTGGTGTCCGGGACGTATGGCACGATCCTGCCATGATTTGTGAACGCCATCCATTGCGGATTCCGACGGTTATACAGTTTCATTGTGCAAATAAAGAAGATTATGTTCTTGGGAATACCCTCGTATTTACCAAAGAAAACTTACTCAGCGTACCAAGAGCCATTAAAAAAAACAACAAATAAAATCAAGTTTATGGTGCTCCGTCACAAAGCTTTTAATGTCAGCTCATCTTGCTGAGTCACTGGGGTAACGCTACTTTTCATATTTCGATTGTTGTACGTAAATAATCGCAGCTACAATTTTGTTTGTTTTTGTTGGAATTTTTCGTATTGAAACTAGTTGTACAGCATTACGTTTTCCCTGATTGGTTGCCTTTATACTGTATTTTTCAGGCTTATCAATGCAAATTAAATGTATTTAAGTAAGCCAGCTAAAGTGTTTTGTATTTAAAATAACTATGACCATGTTGCTAAGCTTTCTCTTAATTTGTTTTTCCTTGACTGAAGTTGTTATTGTTGTTAAAAGCTGCTGCGACTGATTCGTAATTAAATGACCACTCCTTAAACTGGCCTTTGAACATAAGTTCCTTCCCGTAGCTGTAAAGAGTTTCAAGTAAGCACTCACTGACTTAACTACAACAATGTTAGCGGTGAATTGTGGTAAGTAGTCCTACATGTCAACTCAGTTTTGAAAACAGATTGTCACTGAAATTAGTTTATTTCTAATTGTTTGCAGCCCCTCGATCCTCGTGGCCGCAATAGCTACAGTGTTTATGTACGAACCGTCCACGGAACGACTCAGGATTTGAGCACTGAAACTAACAAGACGTTAATGATAACTAAAGACCCTGCTTTCTTCTACAAGTGTGCAAGTAAATTTTAGTGAATTTCTTAAAAGCTTAGATGGTTGGTAGTCGTTGACGTCTCACTGACAGCAATATCATTAGAGATGAAACCAGAAGCATGTGAAACAGTACCAAGACAATTAAAATACACGAGTGACTTACTCGGGATTCTAACTAAGAAAAACTCGTATAATTAAGCTAGCGTGCACGCAACTGCATCAAGTAGGTAGAATTCGGAGCATCAACTTCGGTGTAATAAGTCTTAATGTTTTGAATGATAGGGTTCGCTAACCTAAAATATTTACACGGCCATCATTTTGGAAATAACTGTCTGAGACACTAAAAACACATACGTTTACATGGTTTACCTGTGTGAAAAATTTGGTGGAAATCGGTTGATTGGTCTCCGAGATATGGCATAAAAACCCTTTTTTCCCCCTAAAAGGGGCTATCTTACAAAATTGGTTTGAAAAAGGGCTATGTACACGATGTTTCTAATAGATACTGTCACCATAAAAAGTTTGATTGAATTCGGTTAAATTGTTAAATAGATATGCCAAACATATCTAAATATTTATATTGCCACCATTTCGAAAATCAATGTCTGGACATATTTAAATCATGTAAACTTACATGACCTTCAGTAGTTGTGCAAAATTTGGTGGAAATTAGTTGAATGTCCGGGAATATGGTAAAATGTTCCATTTACTAACCTAACACTTTTTGCAAAGAATCCAGCAAAAGAGTATCTCTGTATGCATTAATGATTCTTCTAATAAATACTGTTTGCGTACAAAATTTAATTGAATTTTGTTGAAAAGTTTCATAGATATAACAAAGCATTTTAATTATTTATATAAACCCCATTAAAATATGCTTTCCACACATAACGCACGTTAACTTACATACCCTGCTGTAGCAATACTTCGTAAAAATTTTCCAAGAATTGATTGATTGGTCCTCGAGATAGGGCATAAAACCTTCAATTGTTCATGTGGCGATCTTCATAAATGGAAGATAAAATGTTTATGTATTGTCAAAGGTACAATATACAAAGTTAAATATAAATCTGTTACATAGTTTTGTAGACATGGCACACCAAACTAAGATGATTGCATAGGCGCCATTCGGAAAATAAGATACTTACATGCTTAAAACACATAAAGTAATATGGCCTACCCTAGTGCAACTTCTTCGCCAAATTCGAAATAAATTGGTTGATTGTTACCCGAGATACGACATAAAAATTGCATTATTTCATGTGGGGCTATCCTACAAATAGGCGGAGAAATGAGGCTTTGCATAGACAATTTTTATGGATATAATTGATACTGTCAGCATACAAAGTTAAGTTTAAATTTGTTTTGTAGTTTCGTAGAAAATAAATATTCTGAGCTAAAAATTTAATATGGCTGCCATTTTTAAAATATGTGTGTGTCTAACCCTCTCAAAGTTTAACAGTTTACATGGCCTGATTTTGTGTTGACATATTTGATAGTTGTTATGTATACAGCAATCATAAAAAGTTTCATTGGAATTAATTTCATGGTTTCGACAGTATAGCATATAAAACTAAACTATATATGTGGCCGCCATTTTGAAAAAAGTGTCTGACATATCCTAAAACATATAAGTTAATGTCACCTACCACTTTACTACTTATTTGCCATATTTGGTAGGAATCGGTGAATTGTTTCCCGAGATATAATGTAAAATGTTATTATTTAGTGTGGCACTTGCTTACAAAACGGAGGACAGAAGTGGATCTGTGTAGATACATTTGATGTTTGTTGTATATACTCCTATCATACAAAGTTAAGTTGGAATTTATTAAATTGTTTCGAAAATATAGCATACTATGCTAAAATAGCTAGATGGCTACCATTTTGAAAGGTAGCGTCTGACGTATTTGAAACCTTTTTGTACATTTCAACTGCCACAGTACTACTTGTGTGCCAAATTTGGTAGCAATATGTCAACTGTTTCCCGAGATATAAGACAAAACGTTATTAATTCATGTAGTGCTATCTTACAAAATGCCGGACAAGAGTGTTTGTTTTTCGGCTTATATTATGCTTTAATTTGGTTAAATTGGTAAAACGGTATAACAAATGAACATAAAGTATTTTTGAAAATAAGTGCCTAATTAAGTTTAATTACTTACATTTACGTGGTTCATCATATTATTACATATGTGCCAAAGTCGGCGAAAATTGGTTGAGTAGTTTTCAAGATATATTCTAAAATATTATTCATGTGGCACTATCTTTCAAAATGGCGGACCAACAAATACCTCTGAATTCAATGTTTACAACTTGCGCTGTCAGAATACAAAATTTGGTTTCAATCGGTTGAATGGGTCCCAATATACGACATATCACCCTAAATTTTAAAATGGCCGCAATTTTGAAAATAAGTGCCCAGTATGGTCTAAAACTATAAAATTCAGGTGTCCTTACTTAGTAATATATGTGAGCCGAGTTTGGTGAAATTCGGTTCACGCGTTCAAAAATTGAAAAAAAGGGGGGGGGGGACACAAAGCTCAGACACACTCAAGCACACAGACAGGAAAGTGGTCTCACAAGCCTTTCTTTCCTTCGGAAAGTAGGCTAAAAACGAGTGGTTTGGAGGCCTTCGTCTTCGGTTGATCTGTTATGGGATCCGGTGGGCGAATGGTTAGCTTCGCTTACCTGCCACTGACCACGGCCATCCAGATTCGGTCACCGAAGGGGAGACTCCCAAATTTTCGAGTGTGAGATATGTGGAAAACTTGGCCGGATGATTTTCTCGGAGTAATGCAATTTACCTCGCCGTTACATTCATTCCATTGGCTGTAGAATCAGGTCTGTTCCGTCAGCCTCATCTCATGTTATGTTGGAATGCGTACACGAGCTAAATATCTACGAATAGTTTATAGTATACTTCATTTAGCCTTGCTACAGACTTTCCACTGATATAATTACCAGGTCGCAACTTTGAGTCCCGCAGTTTTACCCACCACGATGAAAAGATCGTACGACGGTTCACTTGCCTTGCGCATAAAAACGATGAGGCACTGAATTTGCGTGCCTGTCTCGTCTTTATAGCTCATCTACTAATAAACCTCAAATGAACAAAGTAATTTAAGGCAGGCGGGTGCTTTTAAAACAGTTTTGGGTGGTGTAATGGAAACAAATTACCGTGCGTAGACAAAGAGAGACATAACACATGAGTACTGACAATTGCCTATGTTTTTCCCCTACAAATCTCTGTCTAGCATAAAACATTGTAATAAATCCCAGTTTTGTCGGAGTTATTTCTTCACGTTGAAAGGTGCAACCAGGTACTGAATATCTTCTCAACTGCACAGAGGTTTACACGACTGCTGCGATGTAGTCACAC
This sequence comes from Clitarchus hookeri, assembly GCA_002778355.1. NCBI lineage: Eukaryota > Metazoa > Arthropoda > Insecta > Phasmatodea > Phasmatidae > Clitarchus > Clitarchus hookeri. The sequence goes on along the minus strand of NQII01003246.1, from coordinate 269,437 downwards.
GTGCGTATCACGTGGAGGTTACAGCTGATAATTTGACAACGAATCCGCTGATATGATTGATAAGACTCTGAGTGTTATCACTGCCAGGGGCGTGCTGCCTCGACTTCGAACACGTGTAAAGATAATGTTATGTGATAATGTAATGGTACGATGTACAGTGGGATTTACCACTTGCAGTGTATGACCAGAGAATTAAGGTAAGAACGTAGTGAATATTTGTCACCAAGCTNAAGTGGTCTCACAAGCCTTTCTTTCCTTCGGAAAGTAGGCTAAAAACGAGTGGTTTGGAGGCCTTCGTCTTCGGTTTATCTGTTATGGGATCCGGTGGGCGAATGATTAGCTTGGCTTTACCTGCCACTGATCACGGCCATCCAGATTCGGTCCCCGAAGGGGAGGATCCCAAATTTTCGAGTGTGAGATATGTGGAAAACTTGGCCGGATGATTTTCTCGGAGTAATGCAATTTACCTCGCCGTTACATTCATTCCATTGGCTGTAGCATCAGGGTCTGTTCCGTCAGCCTCGTCTCATGTTATGTATGAATGCGTACACTAGCTAAATATCTACTAATCTTTTATAGTATACTTAATTTAGCCTTGTTACAGACTTTCCACTGATAGAATTACCAGGTCGCAACTTTGAGTCCCGCAGTTTTACCCACCACGATGAAAATATCGCGCGCCGGTTCACTTGCCGTGCGCATAAAAACGATGAGGCACTGAATTTGCGTGCCTGTCTCGTCTTTATAGCTCCTCTACTAATAAACCTCAAATGAACAAAGTAATTTAAGGCAGGCGGGTGCTTTTAAAACAGTTTTGGGTGGTGTAATGGAAACAAATTACCGTGCGTAGACAAAGAGAGACATAACACATGAGTACTAACAATTGCCTATGTTTTTCCCCTACAAATCTCTGTCTAGCATAAAACATTGTAATAAATCCCAGTTTTGCTGGAGTTATTTCTTCACGTTGAAAGGTGCAACCAGGTACTGAATATCTTCTCAACTGCACAGAGGTTTACACGACTGCTGCGATGTAGTTACACGTGCGTATCACGTGGAGGTTACAGCTGATAATTTGACAACGAATCCGCTGATATGATTGATAAGACTCTGAGTGTTATCACTGCCAGGGGCGTGCTGCCCCGACTTCGAACACGTGTAAAGATAATGTTATGCGATAATGTAATGGTACGATGCACAGTGGGATTTACCACTTGCAGTGTATGACCAGAGAATTAAGGTAAGAACGTAGTGAATATTTGTCACCAAGCTGNACAGTGGGATTTACCACTTGCAGTGTATGACCAGAGAATTAAGGTAAGAACGTAGTGAATATTTGTCACCAAGCTGTCTCTAGCTCTCCCTCTCTTTCTCTCTACGATTTGGATAATTCTACCAACGCTAATGATAAATTACAGTGTTAATCGCCTAGGAGCACTGAATTATTTCGTGAATAATTTGCTCTGTTAGAAATATCAGAGAAATTTCATCTTCAAATTTCCACAGTTTATTCTGATAGAATCGAGACAAGAAAACTGGTTCCAATTAACTACCTTTTTGGAAAATTTCATTACCATTTTACATAATACGAACTATATTGTCTGAAATAAAATAATAAATAGTTTCCTTTCACAGTCATTGGGCACTATACATTCGTTTAGGCATCGTATATAAATATCCACAACCCACAAAGCTTATTTTTAGCATAGAGTTTACATTGCTAAATTATGGCCAAGGGAAAATTTAAACCATTCACAAAACTATCTGTGATACATAATAGTAACGCTCTACTTTTCCCTCGTTATCTTTCGGGTTATCTATCTTCTCGTCGGCAATTTTCTACATCACTGAAGAAGTTATATAATGCAATCATAGAGAGTATTGAAGCCCGAAAAGTTCGCATAATCAAAGTCATGCAATGTTCAGTATCACGCCTTTGTTTTATTTATTACACCGTAGAGTGATAAGGCCAGCAGTGCAAGTCCTATAGAGGTGGGTCGACGAGATAACGACTACACGTCATTTCAGTGCCTTGCGCGTAAAGGCGACCAGACATTCGATGCGCGTGCCTCGGTCGCCCCTAGCGTTCCCGCGCTTCTATGCTCAGACACGCAAGATGTGTACCTCCAGCCAGACGGCGCCCTTAATACTCTTCGTGGAGGCTCGAGGCATGTCCCCAATACCACGACTGAAGCCAGTCCTATTCAGTGTTCCGCTAATGTAAATATTTATGTATCCGCTTGTTGATTATGTCACCTGTTCGAGACTCATCTGTGTTGACAGATGTTACAGAAACATCTACTGGCAGCATGTGTGCGTTATTAGCCATTAGTTATCAATTAAGGGTTGGCGCGGCTTTCACGTCACAATTGTACGTAATTGTTTTCAATCATGTCGTTCTATAGCATTGTCTCGCCACAGTTGCTCGAGATAAGCATTCGGGTGTGGAGGTTCTAAAATTTGGTTTGCGAAACAGCCTTAAGAGGAAGCCTGCTTCTAATGTCGGCGAATCAGTATGAGCCCCTCACTAACGTTAATGTGAATTTTTAAAGCAACAGTTAAATAATTTCCTATGCAATCGATGAAAGGTAGTCTGGTGGTTTCCTCACTACTTTCCCTCCTCAGAAAAAAGGTAATTTTCTACGTTCAAAATACAAATGTTTGTAGATGCGTGTGTTTGTATACGCGATANAAATACAAATGTTTGTAGATGCGTGTGTTTGTATACGCGATAGGGCGGAATTCAACCGACAAGCTTAGTGAGGTGATTCCGTATGCGAAATAAAAAAAATGGAAAATTGTCAAGACACTATCTATCTAAATTGAATATTAAGGGAGATAAGAACACTTGAAAATAGAGATTATGAACTGTATTTTTGCAAAATATTGGAAACGAAGTGAAATTAAACTACAATTCTCCGTTGTTTTATGATATCGGAATCTTCAATCTAAGAGTAGACTTTCATTAATACCTCCCCTCGTAATTAAAAAAAGGGGTGGCCTCCCTCTTTTTGCAGGTAACTTTTTAACCGTCAGGAATTATAAACTTTTGATGCTGGTTTATTGAGCAGTATCACCTAAATAACAGAAAACGGGTATCTTGTTTCAAACGCCCAGGTCCCAACATTTTCGTGAAAAAAACGCATACGAAAATTTGGCGGCAGCGACACAGTGCCAGGCGCGTAGGCAACACGAACGCTTCCTGCAGGGAACCACACACTGACTGTCGCCAGAAACAAACAGGCAGTTAGCTTCACCACTGAAAGCTTATTAATATATGGCACATGCTGTTTACAGAAAGCGTTAAAAATGTCTACAATTGTCTTTACACTGGACTCAGCAGCATATTATACACGCATGTAGGTAGTATTACGTAAGTGCTAGGCGTTGTATCGCTTCAGCCGAAGCTCGGTGTGTGTTTTATCTGAAAACGGTAGGTTCCAGGCAGTTGCAACAAGAGGGCCAATGTTTGTTCATTAGTTGATACTGCTCAAACAACAAGAGGGCCAATGTTTGTTCATTAGTTGATACTGCTCAATAAACAAGCATTTTTCATCATTATTTTCATTGCTAGGGGAGGTATTAATCAGAGTTTGCTTTAAGGTTAAATATTCCGATAACAAAATGATGTTCGAAGAATGGTAGTTTTATTTCAATTCGATTCCGATATTTTGCAAAAATTAATTAAAATATTGATTTTTAAGGGCTTATTCTCCTCTATCATTCAGTTGAGGTATTACGAATCATATACATTTCCCACTTGATTTTGCATAAGGAATCACCTTACGAAATTTGTCGGTTAAATTCCGCCCCACTATGTACATGAATTTGTAAGCGTGTTTGTACAATATGTATGCATTATATGGATGTATATTATATATTATATGTATATTATACTCAGATAGGGCGTTTTATAACATGTGGGACCCACTTCACCAGTGGACACGATACAATGACACATAGGCCTATTTGATCTTGTTCCCGAGTTGTAGTCCTGTCTATACAGCAACAATGTGCTACTACTTTCCGTTGTAGCAGTTGCTCAAAATGACCACCTTCAACAGGAATGCACATCTGCAGAATCGTCGTATCGAGGTTGTCGTATTCTTTAAAATATACCAGGTGTTTGTCGAATAAATTGGCAGCTTTCTTGGATACGCAGTCGAAGTGTTTCTGTGTTGAGAATGGATGTTTAATGAACAATTGTTTTCAAGTGCCTCCCTCCACAAATAAAAATCCAATTGATTTAAGTCTGTAGAACGTGCAGGCCAGCCAATAGGTTCTACATGACCTATCTATTTGTTCGGAAACTTTCATTCAAGGAATTTCTTTGCTGTTCCGCTAAAATGTGGCGGTACAACATCTTGCATAACCACATGCGACGTGCAATATCAAGGAGACCGTCTCCCAAAAGTTCATGCAACTGGTTTGTGAGGAAATTACAGTAATATTGATGTGATCTCCCAACAAGAAAAACAGGTTTGATTCGATTGTCGCCAAGACTGAATGGTATTTGGCGTCGTGATTTACGAATAACGCGTGGATTTTCTTCAGTGATGAGTCTTATAAAAATTAGTCATATGGACATATGTCCGGAAATGCATGGTTTCACCATTCCTATACAGTAAAATACAGTGCACGACATACTGCCATGAGGCCACCGTTAGATGAGGTGTTCGAAGTGGCCTTCGCGGGCCTCTAAGCATGCGCGTATGCACCGCAACAGCGATTGCCACACGCATTCAATGTGCCATCATGCAACCGAATGGCATTACAGGCAGCATTAATGCGTTGTTCCAGTTGCTGCACGTCCGGGATCGGCTTCGCGTACACGACACCTTTCAGATACACCCACAGGTAAAAATCTAAAAGGTTGAGGTCCGGCGACCAGGAGGGCCATGTTACTGGACCACAAAGTCCAATCCATCGACCGGAAGATGTCGAGATACCTCCGCACGGTAATGTGGAAGTGGGCTGGAATACCATAATGTGGCAGCCACATAACCCTTCGTACGACCAAAGGCACATCTTCCAGCATGGGAGGTAGGGTCACCCGCATGAAGTGCAGATAAAAACCTTGAGTCTAAACCGGTGCTGATGGTTCGATGCCACCATACCACGGGGATTCTGCGTAGCCCACAGATGGGTGTTGTGGAGGTTGACGATACCGCCTTTCGTAAAGGTGGCCTCATCTGTGAATAAGATGGATGACAAAATCTCAGCATTGTGGTGGCCTGCGCAACATACCAGTGACAAAACTGTTCCCACTGCGGAAGCCCTGTCCACGTTGCTAGCGATACGGGTAGTAGCAATTGTCGTGGAGAATGCTCCACACTGTCGTCTGGCTTACCCTATGTTGGTGGGCCACCTGCCTGGTGCTGATACCGGGGTCATTTTCCATAGTGTTGATCACATGTTCTTCCAAGGCCGATGTACGTACCTGGCGCACCCGCCCTTCGTGATTACCCATTCCCGTAAACCAGCCTGTCTCAGGCAAGCGGAGAAACACTGTTGCAAACATTTTATGGTGCTGTTGTTGTCGGTGGGGATACTTTTCCCGGTACAGCCGTGCTGCCTCCCGGCCATTGTCATTTGCCTGTCCGTGTGTAAAGACTCTGTCGGCCTGTTCCCGACTGGAATACCGGGCCATCGCCCCATAGCGCTGTACTAAATTACACGTCCACTCCAGGGTGAGTCGGCAACAGCAGTGAAGCGGACGCCTCATGTTACCGGTACGTGAGCGCGCCGCCGTCAAGCGAGAAACCCGTGCATTTCCGGATGTATGTCCATTAGACCTTTTTTGTTCCTTATTCTCCCAGGGATCGTCTCCTGCAGTTTATCCCCATTACTCAATATCATCGTGTATGTATGTATGTATGTATGTATACAGTATGTCTATAAAGATACTATCAATTTTCGACTTGGGTAGGTAAACACCACAAAATAACCGCATACGTCATAAATGTGATTGTTTACAGTACTCCTAAAGCAGTTACACCTTCACATGGCTGGATCCAAGAGCATGACTCATTTAAGTGGATTCTACATGTGCACCATCGGTATCTCTGTAAAGCTCAAATCGCACAGCTGCTTCATGGAATGCGTTCTGCAACATCCTTGGTGTAATCTCCAAAATTGCTTGCCGAATATGATCCCTCAACACTTGCAAATTGTCAACTTTCGTTCGATACACTTGGGCTTTTACAAATCCCCAGGCAAAGAAATCCAGTGGAGTTAAATCCGATGATCTTGGTGCACAGGGTCTGTTAACACTCCACCCAATCCAGCGGTCTGGAAACCAGTCATTGAGGTAGTCCTGGAAAATGACCGCTTAGTGACATGGTGCTCCAGCGTGCTGAAACACATCATGACTGATACCATCTTTAACCAGCTGTGTGTTCGAGCATGACACCCTGTTATTGTTTTTACCATAAAGAATAAAGGGCCATACACTTTTCTCTTTGTCATTCCAAGCTACGCATTGACCCTAAGCGAATCCCTTTGCCATGACACAAATTATTGTGGTTTTTCAGTGGCCCAGATGCGACAGTTGTGTCGATTGACCCTGCCGCATGTGTGGAACGTTGCTTCGTCACTAAAGAGGATGTCTTCCATCAAACCTTCGATTTCAATCAGTTCAACTAAATATGGACAAATTTCTGCTCGTGTTGGGTAATCCTCTACATGGAAGTCATGTAGGATTTGAAAGTAGAATACTTTCTTCCCATATCTCGTCTTCAAGATATTATGGATGGTCGCTCTGGGAATCTGTAATCTCTCGGATGCTCTACGAAGTGATATGTGTGGTTCCTCTTCGAAAAGTTCACACGTCAAGTCAACACTTTGGTCTGGTGTGGTAGGTCACCCACTTATTTTCGCATCAAGAACCTACCCTATTGTGTTAAACTTCCGGAGCAACTCACGAATAGCTTTATCTGTAGGTCCTTGCTTGTTGAAAGGTCTTTGAAACCGCTCCCTGATGACATTACACTTGTGTCCTTGAATACGAAAGGTCACAATCATGATATGCTCGTCTTTATTCATTATTAACCACAACCTGTAACACTAACATTATCAGATATGAAATAATAAATATTGATAGCGACTTATAGACATACTGTGTATGCATATAAAGACTGGAGAGCCAAAAAAACTAGTATAGGCGTGCGTATGCAAATAACAGAGGTATGGAACCCATCAGAGTAACGCGATGCGGTCAGCAGCGCCTATATAAGACAAGCGTCTGACAAAGTTGCTAGATCGGTTACTGGCTACAATGGCAGGTTATCAAGATTTAAGTGAGTTTAAACGTGGTGTTATAGTCGGTTCACGAGAGATGGGACATAGCATCTCCACGGTAGCGATACAATTTGGATTAACGCGTACGACCATTTCACAAGAGTACCGTGAATATCGGGAATCCGGTAAAACATCAAATCTTCGACATTGCTGAGGCCGGAAAAATATCGTGAACGAACGGGACAAACAACGAGACGAGAATCATTAAACGTGACAGACGTGCAACCCTTTCTCAAATTGGCTCAGATTTCAATGCTGGGGCATCAACAAGTGCCAGCGTGTGAACTATTCAACGGACCATCATTGATATGGGCTTTCGGAGCCGAAGGCCCACTCGTGTACCATTGTTGACTGCACGACACAAAGCTTTACGCCTCGCCTGAGCCCGCCAACACCGCCATTGGACTGTTGATAACTGGATACACGTTGTCTGGTCTGACGAGTCTCGTTTCCAATTGTATCGAGCGGATGGACACGCACGGGTAGGGAGACATCCTCATGAATCCATGGACCCTACATGTCAACAGTGGACTGTTCAAGCTGGTGGAGGCTCTGTCATGGTATGGGGCGTGTGCAGTTGGCGTGAAATGGGACCCCTGATACGTCTAGATATGACTCTGACAGGTGACAAATGCGTAAGCATCCTGTCCGATCACCTGCACCCATTCATGTCCATTGTGTATTCTGACGGACGTGGACAATTCTAGCAGGACAACGCGACACCCCAGACATCGAAAGTTGCAACCGAGTGGCTCCAGGAACACTCTTCTGACTTTAGACACTTCCATTGGCCACCTAAATTACCAGACATGAACATTATGGAGCATATCTAGGGATGCCTTGCAACGTGCTGTTCAGAAGAGATCTCCACCGCCTCGCACTCCTATGGATTTGTGGACTGCCCTGCAGGATTCATGGTGTGAACTGCTTCCTGCATTTCTTCAGACATTAGTTGAGTCCATGCCACGTCATCTTGCGGCACTTCTGCGTGCTCGCGGGGTTCCTACATGATATTATGCAGGTGTACCAGTGTTTTTGGCCCTTCAGTGTATATACGTATGCATGTGTATCTTTAGATTGTGTACATAACATGTAGTAGTTAAATTGTGATTTTACGGTCACTTAAGTCTTTTTTCATTTGGATAAACATAGTACTTAGCTTAAACCAACCCCGATGTTACGAAGCGATGATACGAAGGAAAGCTCATAAGCATAATATCACCACACAAACTGAATAAACGTACCAAAAAAATGTGAGTAGGCTTTCCATTATAACGTACTAGTGAGAAAACACTTCCATTCATAAATTAGGTAACAAAAAATCTGTTGAAAATATGCAAGAGGTTTTAACACTATTGGGAATATGGTATTAATAATTTTAAATATCGCACTACTTTATAAAGAACAATGCTGATGTTAATATAAGGAAGCCTTTATGCCAAAAACCACGGTTAAGTGTGTGCAAAGTGGGCTTACTAAGAAGATATGCCCAGGAATTGTTTGTTGCCAAGCAGTACTGTAATGCAGGTAAATAGTTAAACGAAATATTTTATTAAGCGACCGACATATCAGAAGAAACAGCTCTTTTTATTATATTACTGCCAAGAAAGATACACTTGCCAACAATACTTGCAGGCCTTGATAAATATCATACGCAAGTGACATGTGAAACCAACAAGAAGTTGGAGTAATTGACTGAAATATATTTGTTCATATTTCAAAACCGCAATTTCATGGTCCAGTCGGGAACATAGCAAAAATAAAAGCCATCATATCCAACGAGAGAGATTTGTAGAATAAATCAGATTTACGAAGTCATCCTTCACTACGAGAAAATTCTATTAATTTTTTTTAATGCTTAAAATAAATAACCGGTAATTGTTTGGTTTGTTACGCGTATCTCGAAGCGTGTTAAGTTTCTTGGGTTTTAATGACTACAGATGTAATTAAGTAACTGTAACTACTAAATAATTTGGAAAAAAAAATTACATTCAAAAGTTTTGTAGCGTGATTACGATAATTTTAACTTACAATATTCATCGTACAAATTTCAAAAAGTTATTTTATTACTAGTTTTGGTTTTGCCTAAATTATTTATTGAAGTCACGAGAGTGGTATACTGAAATTTCTTTCAAATCCGACACGTGGTTCACCTGCACTGGCTATTTTGACTTTAAAGTTATCTCAAAGGTTAAAATTGAAATGCAGGCGAAACGTATAGTAAATTTCCAATTAATCACCATGAAAATCTAATACCGTAACAATTAATTTGAGCTGTGGCCTAAAATATAAACTCTGTTCAATTTTGAGAGATCATTTTCCTCCATCGTCATACATCTATCAGACCACTATTTTATATCACAACAAAAAAAAATTATATCACAAATATCGTTGAATAACTTGCATTTTTAAAAGGAAATATTGATTTGTGGCATTAATTCAATTGAGTAGTACCTTTGTGATGAGTTCATATAATGTAGTAAGCACGTTTTTTGTCATTATGTTTAAGCTTTGGTTAATTGTTTTATCACTTTGTATGTTTTGTAAGTATACTAAATACCAAATATCAACTTTTTTGTAAATATTAAAATATTAGCAAATATGCTGCCGATACTGGCCGATACCGATGTCCTAAAAATAGGCTGATATATCGGTGCATCCCTACTATTTTCTGTTCATAGATAACACACTTATACGTCGAGCAGAGTGGCATATAACTAGCTAAAAAAAACCGAGGACAACTCCTGTTTTGACTGGTCGGCCAGGTCCCTTGTTCTGAACTCTCTCTAGTATGATAAGAACAGGGCGCCCAATACCACCATGAACTATCTAGGAGCTTCGGTTGAATTCGGTGAAGGAACACGCACACTAACTGCGTCCTCGTATGCCCCACTTGTAGTTAAAAACAGCTAGGAAACATTAACATTGTATTGTGTTAATGTAATGGCGGTACGAACTATGCAATACAAATTTGTATTGTCCTTTCGCGGTTACTTCCAACTTTTCTGAAGCCCTGCTCAAGTTCTACTTTCACGATATTCCTCTGCCTCGTGTAAACACAGCTTAACTAAGTCTAGGAAATTACACCAAAGTGCAGCGCGTATTCGTGCGCAGTCACTTTAATAATATTTTACATAACAACTATTTATTACTAGGCACTAACAACACACCCATTTCCTCTATTTTTTCATTCATATAATATATTAAATAAATATTATAATCTATGTGTAAAATGTAAGTAAATGTTCAATTTAACCAAACGTAAGAATTTTTTACGTTAACAGAAATATTAAACTATTATGACACATGACATATTTGGAAAATAACAACATGCGTCATACATGGTGCGATTTTTCAAATGTTTGATTCAAAAAGTGTGAAGAAACCGCGAATAGACTATATACTTAATTTTCGCACATGAGCGAATACAGAATGGGAAATCAAAGTTTAGATAGTCACATGAAGTCAGAACTACGGCCAGGATGTGCACATACTCGAATATATATCATAGTCTCTTAGACCGTGTTCGAAATGTCAGATTTTGTTGACGAAATGATTACGTGACGCAATTTTGTGTACAAAAAATGGTGACGTATTTCGTAATTTGGTATTTAGTATTTTGCATCTAGCGGTGTTTGCAAAAATACAAAATGACAAAATCAGTGCCATGTTGGCTTTGACCTTCAAAACACATGCGCGAATGCGTAATTAAAACTTTTTTTGATATAAATAACTGTTTATTAAGTTAACTAGGCATGTTTAAAAATCAAGTAACTGTTGTGCTTTGTTTATATATATTTCGCAAAAAAAAAATTAAGACGTTATTGCATAATTTATTATTTTCTTATTTACAAATACAATTATTCGCAGCATTCCAGTGATGATTGTCGAAATATTACGTCCGTTTTTAGCATTAATTTTATATTTTAAAAAAGCACTGTTAATGTAAAAATGCGTTGCCACGAGTGCTAAACAAATGATTGTCGACAACTTACTAAATGAAAAAATTACAAAATAACGAATTTGTCATTTCGGACACGGCCGTGGAGTTTTTTTTTATTCTCGTGGTGGTTTTTTCGCTTTCAGCATGGCCATTCTTCAGTCAATGCGTTCCAATTAGCTAAATAATTGTTTACAGGGGAGTCAGTTTCCGCTCATACAGATACAGCCACCTTACTGAGAATGTTTGGTCAAAGACGAAAAAGCTCACGATTGCGCTAGATGGTAAAGAGAATACAATTTACTGGTCCTCCTTTCGAGATACCAACAACAGTGGTTTTCAAGGCTGCAAAATCACTACCGGTAACATATGCTATTTAATCACACAAATAACGAATAATTCATCACCGATAACATTATTCAGAGTAACAAAAGATGAATGCAACAGTAAAGGACCCAAACTACAGATATGTATTTTTGACGCATTATTTCTTGAAGGAGAACAATAAATGAAAAATATTAAATACCTGCTAATTTACCCAACAAGAGCAGGAAACCGATGTCTTAAATTTTTTAAGTGCATGTCAACGTCTGTCTGCGGGTCATTGACATTTTACGTTTGACAATAATCGAAATGTAAACAGTACGTTTTCAACTGCAGGCTTGAAATCACTATTTGAGTTTATCTCGCAAACACAAGTTTTCTGCGTAGTCCTTCACAACCAGTCGTGAAAATACTGCCATAGATACTGGCATAGTTCCTGTGCTCTACAGCAAATTGTAGACACGTGAATAAGAGACTGCTTTATTTGCGTCCAAATATCGCGGTCGTCAAAATTTGCTGAAATGTGCTTTAATTTCAGAAGCAGAGTAGCTTCGTGTTAAAAATAACTGTGCGAAAACAGGAACGCCGGGGCGGATCGAACATAGAAGTTTCTTCGTTCATGCTCTTGCGATATTTTCGGGGGTGGGCGATAAAGGGAGCACGGGTTAAATATAATAAAATCATTCCATTTAGTAAAACTCTTTTAAATAATTTCCGTAGGAGTGTTTAAATCGCAGCAGGGATAGAACAGCAAAACGACTCACTAAACTGTAGGGCTGTTCCACATTCACGCAAACTTACGGAATGTACAACGAGAAAAACCACGTCAGTGACAAAACTGGCGAAATTTGCAGGTTTTCTAAAACCACAGCTACGAATAGCCCTTGCTTTAGAAATAGGCGAGGCGAGAGCATGCATTTGAGCGCAGATCTTCAGTTCCCTCACTAGTGATGCTCGGACTGCATACAGATACCCACTACCACCAAACCAGACTTCAGGAAGCTAAAATAATTGCGGGGGACAGTCTAAATGCTATTTATGCCAATTACGATTGCTAGCGTTAGAACTACGTGCTACATTAATAATGGACTGGCGAGTTTCACCAAATACTCTGGTAACCATAAAAGCTGATAAATAATTATTTTGATGAATGATACGCAAACAAAGTTTCGTGTGGTGGGGAATGCGTATATGTGATACGAGAATGTTGTCATCACTTTCGTGTGGCGTAAGTAAACCGTTTTCATAAATAGTCCACGTGATGTGACATGCACAATACATGCCACGTGTCATTAATGAGCGATAGCCACACGAACTAATTACTGAGTTTGAGAGAGGTCGGATAATAGAACTGCGAAAGGCAGCGTCTACATCATTTGAACCATTTGGATCTATTTCACAGTCAGATCGAGTTGGGAACAATGAACATGCAAAAGCACTCATACTCTCCATGCAGGTTATAATCGACCCCCGAAAGACTCCAAGAGGGAAGGCCGTTTGATTGTCAGACAGGCACGCACACAGCCAGCGGACTTCTTGTCCCCCGTGCGGTGTGGTAACTTCGCTACAGTGCATGTTTTAGCAGCAGCCTACACACTGTAAACTATACAATTTGATTGCCACCGCGACACCCATTTGTGACTATGCACTTAAATTCGCCAGGTTCGTATCGTAGCGACTTACGAGTGCTCGCCTCCCATTGCAGCGAGGTTCAATTCCCGACGAGGTCACTCCCTTACTTTTCAGTGTGGGGATCGTGCCAGACAATGGCGTTGGACGACGGGTTTTCTCGGGGATCTCCAGTTTCCCCTGCCATTGCATTCCGGTGCTGCTACTTATCTACTTATCCACCTCGTTTCACCCTCATCGGCTCTCAAGGCCTCGAGTTAAGAACTGCGCAAACCTCTGCACACTCGTCATACTAACTTACGAAATTTAGAGGTGTAGTATATCACATTTCTAAATTACATTTTTAAAAATCGGTTCATCGATTTTTCTTTGGAAGAAAGAACTTAATTGCATTGAACGCAAAATTTCTTGAGGTACGTACTTCCTGAAATGCAGATTTAAGTCAGTGCATTGCTAGAGAAATCAAATGAACAGCATATCAGGCGCCATATATATCAGATTACTGCTTTTCCTGTAACTACAAGTCCTCCTATAAATAACATACATCATGATATCCGGGCACGACCTACGCCACACCACCGCAGTACAAATGGACTCCATTTCCGAGAACAAGACTGTCTAGTAGTCATTGAGGTATGGGTTAACAATCCTTCGCCAAAACCATCCGATGTTCTAGGATGGTACGTGAAGGTACCAAACCCCCGCGATACGATGTCGTGCATTCCGTACATGATCAGTACGGTTGAGAGACAGTATCTGGCCGACCAATACCAACGGAAGTTCTCCTAAATTTCCAGGTATACATGCAGCAACGCAAAGCTTTCTAAACGGGCGGTATCATCCATAAACAAGGCGTGTGCGTGCACCCGTTGCGCCCCTGAAAATACTGGCTTTCTGTGCGGAAATTGCTCGGTGCACCAAAAGAATTATGAGAGCTCAAACTGACGTCACCACATCTATAATGGTCTTCTTCGATGGCGTTAGCTAAACCGCAACTACTTGCCGTCCATGCAGTATGCGAACATACTGGGAGTCGCTGCGAAGACTTTACCTGAACTCGTCTGTACATGACACCTTCCCACTGTTGCCTCATCCACGCTCGATGTTCTCTACATCATATTAAGAAAGTAATTTTGTGGGCAGCTATCAATACACTGCAGTAACTAAGCTTTCTTCGTGACAAAAATCATGTTATTTTAACACTGTAATATATTTCTGAGTAGAAATATGTAATATAGGTTTATAAATACATTCGGCAAACTTCAACCTTTTGTTAAAATTACATATTTACAGATTTTCCTCATGCGAGGCCGGCGAGGCATAGAAGTTACTTTCCAATGCAGCAATAACATACTGAAAAAACTATCTAACATTTCGGAATCTCGGGGGAGGCCATCGCTCCGATCGCCCCAACTCGCATACGTCCAGGGTGGGAACTGTACTCTTTGGATGCTCACTGCTGAAGGGTGGAATGACATTTACACCATATTTGCACCTCCTCCACACCCTGGAAATGACTCACTGCCGAACATGCAGGGCTTGAGACACCATCACCTGAGTTTGGCATGCCTCTAGTCGCCCGATGATTCTTCATCTCATAGCATCGTCGATGTGTGTTCTGTGTGCCAAAATGGTCGAATGCACACGAAAACGCGCACACTGCCCGTGATTGTGTTTACATAGGCAGCAATAAGCATTGTAGACACCACTTGTACAGACGGCATAAGAACCTGTCAGTGTTTCAATGCTGGTAAGAATGGCGGTGTCCATCTTCGTATTGCATTTCATTGTTGTTAATTTGTGCGCGTGCTCGTTTGGAATATAAGGGTGGAGAGATTTGGGCGCCTCTTAACATCGAGGTTTTGAAAGCCAGTGAGGGTGGAGTTAGGCAAGTATGGAGCATCGTTCAGCACGATTACCACACGAAAACGCAGGAGCGATCCCACCAGGAATCGAACCCGGTTCGCATACGTGGGAGGATGGTTGTGTAACCACCACACAACTGCCGCCCTTGGAATGTAAGAAATGTTTGCAATACTTATTTAAATTATCATGGGAGTTTACTGAAGGCAGAAATACTGTTAATATGTTTCATACATTTTAAGTTACACATGAAACAAATATGGGGAAAAAAAAAAAAAAACTTATTCCCTTTTTTACATGAATTACCAAACAATAATTTACCAGTATGTTTCAAAGAATATAATGTTTATCATTCAATACATTTCTATAAAAATGCAAATTTATTTCTTTTAAATAAAAATTTGACTACTCAAGTTTTTGTCTAGGTATACTGTGTCCGTCAGTTTTGAAAACTTTTTGTACAAGCGAATGCAGCCTGTTTGGGGTTTCTCAAGTTTGTTTTTCTTGGTATATAAAAATTATTATTTTTCATGAAAAGTATTATTTTCTTGATTAAAACTTGTTAGCAATAAAGAAATTAATCATTTTTCTTTAATTTCTATTTTCAAATCAAAATTTGAAAAACTACCAATCTTTGAAAACCCTCTTCAAAATTTACTTTTTCTTACGTTTTAAAAGCAGTTTTTGAAAATGACAGACAAATGAAAACAATTTAAATTTGGAGAAAAAAATGTGTACAACTATATTAAGGACTTTACAAATAAATTTATCATCTGAAATTATAAAAATTCTATATCCTGCTTAGTTGACTACTGTAAAATACAATATCTTCACAAATTGTATCGTTTAAAAAATTTACTATTCCTTTTGCTTTTAAAAAACATCATAAATAATGCCTACTTCAACAGGCATGTGATAGTCAAAAATAGTTCTTAAGTTTATGTTTTCAACAACTCTTTTTGTGTAAAAAGAAAATAATGAAAAAAAGGGTCTTGCATAACAATTCATTTATAGTTTTTGAACACTGTTTCCAACAAGTTTATTATAGATTCATTATTTTAATTACTAGAAGAAAATTCTAATTTTAAAAATTTTCAAGCAATTAAAAGTAAAATTTTATATGAAATAAAATCCCATGTATAATTTCAAGTCCCACTTTTAGCTTGGAAAATTATTACGTATTTTTATAAATTACACCGGAATATTTATCACTGCAGTGATCAAACTTTATTAGGATGAATATATTCACATATTTTTTGAAAACTAAATGCTGTTAAAATATGTAATAGCATATCAAACTGTAAATTATTAAACAGACTTTCAATCAAGAAAATTAAAAAATTGGAGCCTGTAAATACTATGCAAAATCTATTACAGAGAAACAGTGAATTCAGATATTATATATATATATTTTAATTTAACCTTGTTTGATCTGTTAGGAGGAATATAGGTCTTTAGAATATTTATTTCAATATTTCTCAAAATTATAGCGGTAAAGAAAAAGCGTACAAAATATATAGACATCTACAATAAAGTTCTTTACCTGTTTCAAGTATCAGACAACTCCAACTAGAATCAGTTGTCTCAAAATTATTTTTTTTGGTATTAACAATTGTAGACATTTTCTACAAGCAAAGAATCGTATACATTAAAACCATTTTCCAACATATGCAAGAACATGAATTTCGTGAAGTCCCCTTAAAAAAAAATTATCATCTAAACCATTACTAACATTTTTTTTTCTTAAACGCATGCTAAAATGAATTTGCCTGATGCATAAAAATTTACTAGATAATTTTTTTAAACACATGTAATTTTAAATGAGCACTGTTCACGCTACATGCAGATGCTTGAACATTGTGTCAGTGTACCTACAATTTTTGTAAATTTATATTCAAATAGAGCTTAAACTAGAATTTAAATAATTAGTCTCGCCAAGCTTTCCTGACAATGTTTTAAAAATAAAATAAATATCAACATTTTCCTAAATAACTTTATTTTATCAATTTAATAATGTTTTGTACAATAGTGATGAGTGTATGCCCCTTCCATGCCAACTTAAGCCTACACCTGCACTATGGGGAAGTGACTCCCCACCTCCTTTCTAAAATAATCTAGGTCCACTTCTATTTTCAGCTAAACCTTATTTCAAACTAAAGATAGTATTGAGATTTATCATCAACTCCAGCTCTACTCACCTGCATAGCTATTTCATAACTGGTACATACATTTTCTAATCATCGTTATGACCTTCCAAGCAGCTAGCACAAGAAAGCTGCTGAAGGAAATGTTGGAATCTCGCAGTATGTGCACTCTTATCAAGCATGTCGTGATAAGGAGTTCATGTGGTAGGACATGCTTTAAGCAGATTTCTATTGTCGCACCATCACTGTCTGCTATAGCTCTTGTGGTCACAAAGAGGAAAACTAACATGTCCTAGAGGTATCGCACAATCTGAGTTTACTTACCACATCTGCACCAATTAAGTCAGCTTTCAATAACACCATGTTTTCACAAACTAAGAAGTGTACAATGCAAGTGACTAAGGTAGATGTTCAAAATACCATTTTAATTCATTGACAATTGTTTCACAAGAACTTCTGTTTACAAACATCCAGTTTTGGCTGAAGTACTGCCAACATGGCTTGCACTCCCTTTTATTACATTTTACATGAATTTACATGTCTAAAGCTGTCCATGTTATGATTAAAATTTGTTGATGAAGTAGTGTAACAGAAAATGTTTTGAAATATTTTATTGGTAAATGAAAACCAGTTCGGCGTAAACACTAGTACTACTGCGATCAGAACTGAAAAAAAAAACCTATGATTTATTCTTTTAAACAGTTAAATTTGAACATAGTGATGAATAATGGTGTTTTTTTACATTGGTGGGTACAACCTGCAATGTACATATCTGGGTGGGCAAGTGCCTTTTACATGTTCACCAATTCCGTTTAACCAAAATGGGGCCAGTTTTTTTATTTAGTGCAAATTTAAGCCTTCCTTGGAGAAATTAACGAAATATACAAATACATCAAACTGCACGGCAGTGCATACATTCAGTTTTGGTGCAAAAACCTCTACTGATGGTGTAAACCCAAACACGCTCATCTTTATCCTGTTATTATCTGTTGCAATGCAATAACATTTTACATTGTATAAATGTTGCCACAACATACACATAAAAAACCTAGTAACATTTAAACACGAGAAAAAAATTTCAAAGCCGTTATGACATCTTACTTTGAACAGCACGGCTTGAACTTGTCATTCTGTAGTGTTATTGTGCCAAGGGTAGCAACTTTCCTGTCTTAAAAAGTTGTGCGCATTATGGGGGTCAGGTAATAGGCAAGCAAGAGACATATTTTTGCAAATTACAAAAAACTGAAATTTTGCTTACATCATTTGCATAAACTGCATTTTCAAAGCAAACCCACTTAACAATTTTTTTTTGGCACATTTCTTAATTTCTGAGCGTGTTTGATATGCAAATATTTCATTCCTTTTGGTTTTTGGAGATATTTTACTTTCATTTCGATTTACTTGAATATTAGTGGTATGGTCAGACGAAGTGTGCAGACTAGGTGTGGATGCTGCAGTGCCTCTCTGGATAAATGATATCACGCCGCACTTCCAAGTAAAGACAGTAGCGCTTCACTATTAAAAAAAACCTGAAAGAAAAGGAAATATTACTTGCTTGTCATAGTAAAATTCCATATAGTGAAAGCATCCCCGCAGAAATTTTGAGTGAGGTGTATACGAGATTTATGGGACACATCACATTGTTAATTATCTTAAATTTTATTTAATCATAAATAAACAAAAAAATTTGTTAAAGTGAAACGAAAATGCTGTGATAGCAGATCAGCATAAGATTTTGTCAGCAAGATTTGCATATATTTTATATTACCGCCCATCGTAAGAGTAGGCATGGTGTTAAAGGGGCACCACGTTGTTTTAAATATGCAGGAAATGAGAGAAGAGGCCCAAGCCCCATTGCAATTAGTTTTGGAGCGCTTTCCTAGAACTTCCGCTGCCATCTCCACCTACATAAGTAAGACCTACACCGGCTGGGAATGTGTGCAACTTCATCTTACGTTTTGAGAGCTACAGACTTTTCACGTTTATAATATCTAAATTACATTTAAACTTGATGAGAGTAAATGTGGAAGAAGTTAAATTTAATCTGAAATTTTATGACAGCGTTTTAAGTTTCCACGAGCAGTACAAGCAGCCAGTAGTGAGAATCTTATGTTCAAAGCTGAGTTATTGCTACAAACATCTTAATGATTTGTTATTGATGAGAAGTATAACGAGCTAGACCATGATAAACTCGCGTAAATTATCTTTTTGTTAGCTAATGGTTAAAGAGGTGATTTGGTATGTTTCTACTTTGCAAACTGATCATAAATTCATTTTGATACTGTTCTTCATGGTTTTCTATCGATTTGAAACAACACACTGAACTGATGATTTTTCAGTTAACTTAGGAAAACCTATTTCACATAAAATTTTTGATTTTATAATACCATTATTTCCTTACACTTATCAACTGTGTATGCTTCTCGTAATCATTTTAAGTCGTTAGAGTTTCCTTATTTAGTCATTTGCATGGTTTGTTTCATATCATTTTTTGATTTTGTTGGGACCAAAACAGTTGTTTCTTATAATGAAATGTTCATTTATAAGAAGTTTATTAAAGTTTTGCTTTACTTTAACTTCTCATCCTCTGTAGGATAGTGAGAATGGTCTCATGAAATTTCAGTTATTCACGGGCATTGCAGTGACTTTACATAAAAATTGTTGGGGGATGTGAACTTCACTGTGCTCTGCCTACATTATACATGCACGACATATCTTCTAGTGGCCCAATTACAGATACACATTATTTGCTGTTGCCTCCCCTCCGCCTAGAGGTTATTTTCACTAACTTCCCTACACATAGGATATCAGAAATGCTATGGTGTTGTTGGTGGGGAGTCTGTGCAGAGGCATGTAGTTTCTTAAAGAAAAATTTGGTCTTTTTAGTCTACTTTCCAAAGGAAAGAAAGGTTTATAAAATCACTTTCCTGTCTGTGTATGTGTGCGAGTCTGCACGTGTTTCTAGTGTGTCATACCTTTTCAATTTTTGAATGCGTCATCCGAATTTCACCAAACTTGATACATTTATAATACCTAGTAAGGACACCTGACTTTTAAAGTTTTCTACCACGCCAGGAACTTACTTTCAAAATAGCAGCCATTTTTTTTATTTGGAATGATCTGACACATATCTGAAACATTAAAGTGTTTTAAACCCAATTCTATCTTCATCAAGAAACCATTAGATTTTGAGATGGATAGGACTGTTAATCTGCCATTTTGGAAAACAGCAATAAACAGAAGATATAAATATTTTACATTATATGTCAACCTATTAAACCAATTCTCACCCAATTTGGTAAGTAAGCAAGACTATGGTAGACCAAGTAAACGTAATTAATTGAACTTGATTAGGTACTTGTTTTTAAAATGGCGATCTTACAAATTTTTTAGGTTTATTTGGTATATCTACTATACTATTTTAACAATTTCCACCAAATTTCGTATACTGAAAGTATCTGCTACAATTATCATATACACAAACACATAACCACCTTTGTCTGTCATTATGGAAGATAGCACCATACAAATAAATAAATTTATTATGTCATACCTTGGTAAAAAATTAACAGATTCGTTCCAAATTTGGCAAACAACTAAGTTATGCAGATGAAAAACTTTACAACATAAACTAATGCTGTAGACTACTGCTTGCCATATATGTATTCACCAAATAAACATTCATACATTAAAAAAAGAAGTTAAAAATGCAAATATTTCTTTATACTTAACCTTTTTTATTTCTTCGTGTATATGGTTTATTTGGTGATATACATGTGTCACATGGTAGCCCATGAGATTCGTTTACTTTGTAAATTCTTTCATCTGTACAACTTAGTATTTGTTATTATGGCTGCAAGGAAACAGAACATTTCTTGTATTTGACATCAAATTATTGAAAAAATATAAAGTGCAAAATTTTGTATTTGACGAAAATGTTATCGCATACAATTCGTACACGGTGAACAATGTTTGGTACAAATATAAAATAATTAATTTTTTTTTAAGTGCCAACATTTTTTATTATCTACCAAAACACAAAAAAAGTTGAAAAATAAATAACTGTGAGTTGGCGAGTGCGCACACCTAACCTGTTCCGACTTTACGCGACAGACACATGAAGTCACAAAGAGCTCCTTTGTTCTTCCCCCCTCCTGCACTGCCAGGGCCTTCCCATCCCGAACTCTGAGCTACCATCCACAACCACATGTGCATAGCTACAGCGGTGGCTCATAACAGTGCAGGTTAGAGATCTTCCCTTTCCCACCCATGAGCACTTTTTATCTCATGATCACGCCTTGTTCCTTTGGCTTTGTGTGTGGTGTTAGTTACAGGATACGTTTATAAATAATGCTGTTATAACTGATTTTTGGCTCATTTTTCTTGGATTTTGACTGCATTGCCTGTTGACAACCTGCTTACATTTTTTTTAAAATACAATTTTAGATTTCAGTTTTGTACTTTTTATTCAAGACTTGTAAACAACAAATTACATCCATAATAACTGCACGCCAGCAGCACCCGTTTTTGCTGCAAACAGCCTAGCTCATCTGTCTTAAGTGTCACAGATGCCCTTGAAAAGTACATCGCGTCATTTGC
This sequence comes from Clitarchus hookeri, assembly GCA_002778355.1. Lineage (NCBI taxonomy): Eukaryota > Metazoa > Arthropoda > Insecta > Phasmatodea > Phasmatidae > Clitarchus > Clitarchus hookeri. The sequence goes on along the minus strand of NQII01003246.1, from coordinate 247,639 downwards.
ACCAGCTGGTTTTTTTGACAGCCGACAAAAAATATTACAATGTTTACAAGATTTTGGTGGTGTATATGGCCTTGTGGGATGTATATTTATATTTAGAAGATTTCTGTTTATTGAAATAAATTTACTAATTTTTGCACAAAGTCATTGAGAATGGATTTCACACTCGTACAATGTTTGGACTTTTTTCTTGTTAAAATGGGGTCGTTAATGGTCTTAAGTTAATATATTTTTATCCAAAAGATTCATTTCTTTAGGATTAAATTAAAATTTCACTAATAAATAAATTTTTGTACAAAAACGTTCTTGGGAATGGATTTCGCACTTTTTAAGTTAAATATTATTAATTACTAATAACAACACATTTGCCACGCGACCATGGAGTCACCAACATTATTGTAGATTGATGTGGATATGTGCAACCTTCGACTGTTCTATCCCCTTAAAAGCTACAGGGGAGGGAGCTAGTTTAACAACCAGCGTGGCATCCTGCACCCTCCCGCTGTTTACCAACTGATTTGGAAGGGGAGGGGTAGATTGTTTCCCACCTCCTGCCGCTAAAGCTTCCCCTTCGTCACACCCGCCATGAACATACTGCCTGATCGATAACCATACATGCGCTTTCAGCTGATCGAGTGCGCAGGACATTCAAAATTTGGCTTGCATTCAATGTCTCATTTATTTTCATTTTCAGAGTGTTTGAAACTTTCAAGTCGGCTTGCATTCAGTGTCAGATTACAAATAAATAATTATGTACAGGATTTTCGTGGTGTTATATTGTTTATTTAAATGAGTCAAGGTGAAAAGTTTTGTAATGTATGGTATTTACACTAATACTAATATTGTAAAACTTTTTAAATCCCTATTTTTATTGAGTTTATTAGTTAAAAATTTCTTCACAGATATTGTACAGCTGTCATTATACTCAACATTAAGTCTACTATGGTCAGAAATTGTATTTCATTGATGTACATGTCAGAACCTTAATCTATACAAGTCCCAGATGTATGGAAATTTCTTGGACAGTCCCCTGAAAAACAGTGGATAGGGAGTCGACTGTATAAAGTATTATGCACACTGTGTTTATGGTTCTCAAATTTTGTGTGATTATGATATATAAGATTGATTTTAGTATCTCTTTATGGTTTTCCAGTTTGGTTTGCATTTTGATTTGACTGTGTTGATTGTTGAAGGCTTACTTACACCATATTTATTGGATTACAATCTTATTTATAATTTTGGATTTCTATTTTGTGACTTTGATTTGCTGACTATTATTCACGCACAATAATGTTGTTCCACTTATGTGTTTTTTCAGAAAATACAGTTCTTGTAATTGTGAAAGCCCTTCTCCATTAGTATATGCTCATCTTAAATGTGAAGGTGGCAAGCTAGGTCAAATTTAAAGCCAATATCGCAGAATGCTAAATGGAATTTTCCAGTATAGATGAAAATATTCAATAAACAGATGTTCTATTCACAATGATGTCCGAGATACAGCTATGCGACACCCACGGCGTAATTTCTCAGTGAACACGTGGTGCAGTATCATTGATAACCAACTCATTGGTTCAGTTACTGTAGACAACAATCATAACGGAGAACAGTATCTGCATTTCCTGCAGAATCTGTGACCGGAGTACTTGTGGGATGTTCCATTGGCAACAAGGGCTGGAATGTACTTACAAGATGGAGCCCCTGCACATTCCACACTATCAGCGGTACAGTGCCTCAAAGAAACCTTTCCTGACCGATCCAACGGCCAGGAAAGGTTTCATTGAGCATTTTTGAACAGGTCTAGCAAAGGGAATTTACACAATAAAAGCAAAACCCAACATGTAACAATCTGTTCATTACTATCACCTCTATTGTTTCCCATTCCTGTCAGTTTCACACAGCTGTATCTCCAACACCTTTGCAAATAGAGCCTGCGCTTGCCAGCTTCAGTAGATACAAGTTACCAAATTCTTATTTTTAGAGTGTCTGTTACAAAAATAACAAAGCAATACATAATACGAATTTATTAAAAGTTAGTGTCACTGATGAAACTAGACAATATTTTTCATTATTTTATCAGTCAGGCGACTTTTGTACATATTTTTGATGTACCTCCTTCGCTCGCCATCACCGTATCAAACGAATAAACAAACGACTTGAAAGACGATACACGACACTCTGAATTTTAAATGTAATTGAATTACCTACCTACTTTTAGTTCACAAATATTATTATGTCAAGTGTCGTAAGTGCGGCCCACGGCGGTCTTAATTTTTCTTAATATGGCTCCCTAAAAAAAAAGTGAGTACCACTGGTCTATACTATCACCCCTTAACATATATCTGTTTACCCCAGAAACACCTGGTATATTGTACTGAGGTATACTTTTATTGGCAAGACATCTGTCAATTGAAATAAACCAATATGTAATTTAAAAAATAATTTGATTTTTCAAGAGAAGGTCATATACACCTTTCCTTCAGAAGACACCTGTCCATTAAAATTAAATATTATTTCATTTTAAAAAACCTTTAAATTTTGCACCACGGACCAAAACTAACAATGTGAAAAATTCACTTTTAGCACAATTTTTGTGGGGTTAAATTGTCTGCAATGATTTAACAAGGGCAGAAAATTTACAAGGCCATTATCAAGAAAAATTACACCTCGTAAAATCAGGGTCCGACTGTACTGGATTTATGCTTACGGTGTGATGTGCCATGACAAGTGGCCTTTTATGTTTAATATGTCATCTGGTTGTCTGCATTTGTGTATGTAACCCTTGACTAACAATCTCTNGGGGGGGGGGGGGATAATACTGGAAATCAAACCATTATCACCTTTGTGGCAGCCATGCCGCAACCATGACATCATAATTAAAAGATGACACCTAAGTTAAATGCCTACTTAAGAATTTCATGAGTGCTTCCAGTAAATCTGGTTCATGACTCAAGAAAATACGTACATGGGATGATCAAGAATCAATAACACCTTAGCAATATTCTTGTATAAAAGTATCACTCTCCAACATTGCTTACTAGCAGCAATGATGTGTATCAGCAATGATTGATACGTACTTAATAAATCACCACACTGCGCACTCCTGAAAAAGCAGGTACTTCAAACTCACAGTATGGACACACACAGATGATTAAGTAGAAAAAACATAATTATGACAAACTCAATATTGCTGAAGTTCATGATCAAAAAAATGTGATTTATTATAAGTTTTCTATAATCCTATTCCACATTTAAAAAAAAAAAAATTAACATACATAAATGACGAAATATGCACAGTAATTCAGAATTTGTAGTGCTTAATCCAACCAAATAAAATTTTTGTAATTTAAGAGAGAGGATATACCATGTATGTCTGCATATTTTAAAGTTGAAAGTTTGGGGTGCGTAAATTATATGTAGGCATCAGAATAAAATTTTTCGAAGTGAGGTTATAATAACTTTAATAAAACTAAAACGATGCACCAAAACGATATCAGAATAATGTAGTAAACGCTTTATAACAAATGCTACAACTACGTAACACATGACGCTGAGATCGTGACTTAACCGTTCACATGCCTCAGTGCAGTGACCCGACACGTGCCGGCATCCCACTTTCCACTCGTCCCGGCAAAAGAGTGATTGTTTATATTCTCGTAGCTTTTACACTTTGGCAAGATGAAATTCAAAGAACACTGATAATAATATGCCATTAAAAAGCTGAAATAGTATTTAATGAAAATTGGTAGGGAGGGCTGCAAGAATTGAAAACAGAAACTTAGAATAAATCATTCTGAAAATCCATGAATAATAAATTATTATTGGTGTTATTGAAGAATAAATCTGGTAATACATTGGCCTTGAACTGGTCCGCGCGCCGATATGGCGTGGTCCGCAGATTGGCATGACTAGCTGGCAGACTAATAGTTAGCTAAAGGGGGAGAAGAGTGAAGGACATGGCATGGCATGGTTGGCAGACTATAGGTGCTGAAATGAGGAGCAGAGGGTTGGGTGAGACTACATTTCTCCCTCCATGCATGTCTAAAAATAGATTGTTTACTCGCCTACAACCAGGGTTGCTGCCTGCTGGTTGGCTGTGTTGAGTCGGGAGATATAATTCCAGGGAGATATAATTCCACTCGCCAGATATCATTTCACTCGTCACCCGTCGACCTTATAAGGTACTGCGTAAATTCGGTGCAATTTTTTTATTTCATGGTTTGGTGATAAAGTTACACTGTGCAAATTACGCTGTGGCATAAAATATGCAGAAATAAATGGTAACTTACAATGTTTTGGCTGGTATGAAGTAAAATAAAATTGGTATAACATTGTTTTTGCATTTGTAATTTTTTACTACATGGAACATAGATAATATACACTAACCAAAAATGTTGAGACTACACAGATTAAAAATAAAACAGACTCTCAAGAACAATATTAGAAATATGTACAAATACTCATTTTATAAAAGAATGAAAACTGATTTTCAGTTCTAATTGACTAATTCTTGATGCTAGCATATAAAGTCATAACTTATTACAAAGTCAGTCAAGTGTTTTATGGCTTCAGAAAAGCAGTCAGTACACCCACAGCACTGAAATTTCATGACCACACAAAAACAATGAAATTATACCTGCTAGAAAAATTATGCAATGTTAACACTTCATCTTGAAAACAGTTCCAAGGTAATAAGTAGTTGCCACAATGCATTACTAATTTTAAAAAAAATTATATTCAGATTTCTAACACACAAAGCAGGTTTATTGGTACAAAACTACTAGCTATGTAACACATTCTTAACACAAACATCTCAGTTGGTGAACACCACAGTGCAAACTGCAGACACTGTAGAGAAATATACTTACTTTATAAAATGTAAAATTATTTTACATCAAGTATTTCAAAGTTTTACTATATCAATCTTGTAGAGTGAAGTGTTACAGTGCAAGTTGCAAGTTTATCACCTGCTAAAAGAAATTAAACATCTGGAAACACTTTCATTAGTTTCTCACATTAACTGTCTTGAGTGACTGGATCATTTTTACAATTGTCCATATTTTTCTTTCCAAAAACACAAAAACTACAAAAGACATGGCAACCTAAAGCCTTTAAAAACACACACATGGAGCACACACAATCAATGACCATGGAATGAGCAGCATGTGACTTATCTCCTTTTCACCTTGTTAAGGAACTTGTCCATCTCCTCTATACTATCATCAGCTTGCATCCTAGACCCTTCTGATGATTTGCGCTTCTCATCTCCATCCTTGTCCGCCCATTTGCCCTCAAAAGACTTGCGCTCTAAGTAGCTGCTGTCCCTAGATGGAGGACCACCTGGTGGAAGAGGAGGCAAGTCATCGTCATCTTCTGCCTCCCCTTCACTTAGCGGTTCGCTTCTTTTTCGGGACCGAGTTGGAGGTTCTTCCTTTTTGTTCTCCTCCTCTATGTATTTATTTATCTTCTCTTTCACTGCATCAACTTTTTTCATTGGGTCGTCACCCTCACGGCTGTAGCTACGGCGTTCATCGCTATCACGGGACCGCGCTCGGCTTTCGTACCTCCGGCTGTGGTATTCTCTGTACCCACCACCTGGCTTGTTGTTGTAGTGAAAGTACCTACCTCGGTTACCACCCCGACCTCTGTTGCGCATATTATTATTGTTGTTGTACAGTCTATTCCTGTTCTGCTGGAATTTCTGGAAACCTCTGCCACGATGCTGGAATCCTCCACCACGGGGACTCTTATAGTTCTGGAAGCGAGGCCTGTAATATGTGCCTCTGTTGCGAGGGTATCTATTGTTCTGGTACTTGTTCATGTGGTAGTCATATCGCCTGCGACGGTCATCGGAGGGACTACGGCTGCGACGTCTGTAGTGACCTTCCATAGAGCGAGACCGGCTGCGAGAGTAGCGATCGTAAGAGTGACTACGACTGCGATAAGACCTGGACCTGGACCGTGACCTGGAATATCTACCATACGACCTAGAGCGTGAACCACTGCCGTACCTATAGGAGCCAGATCGAGATCTGCGATTCTCGTAAGATCCGGACTTGGAACGACTACGATTCTTCACGTAGGAACGTGAACGTGATGAGCTTTTACTTGATGCAGGACTAAGTCTCCCACGAGATATTGACCTACTACGAGAGGAGTCCCTTGAGGATCCTTTACTCAGTCTCTTTTTCTTAATCTGAGACTGAGTTGGTTCATCTGAAGAAAGACTATCACTGTCTGTTTTAGGCCCTTTGGCCAACGGTCCAAGGCCCGACACTGCACTGCTGATGCTTGCAACAGTTTTGCGAGGTGCAATGGTAAAAGATGTTTTGGGTGGCATTCCAGGTGGCAGAGGGGGAAGATCCTCACTCTTCTTGTCAAGAGGACGTGGAGTGATGCGAAATCCACTCTGGTACTTGTCTACATACTGCTGGGCCTTATTTATTGAATCATCTCCCATGTCATCCTCTTTTTTCTTGCTTTCTGCCATTATCTTCTCTGACATTGATTCCCCTCGCATTATTTTCCTGGTGGAGAATTTCTCTTCCTGGGGTTTCTTCTTCCTTATTTCACCTTCATCTTCACTCTCAGATTCCTTTTCTTCTTTGTACATTATAAATCTCTTCTCCTCAACTTCTTCCCAAGGTTCTTTATCAATACTTTTCTCCTTCTTCTTGATTCTATAAAATAAATTTAATGGTTGTATTAATAATTAACATAGGCATCAAATTTTTTATGTTCTAATAAAACATTACAAATTAATATTCTACATTTTTTTATTAGCCAACATAATAGTCTAATGTTCATTAAGAATTTTCAGAATGAAATTACTAACATTTACTTTTAAGCTACTGTATTAACCCAAAAAAAAAAAAAAAACTATGTTATATTCAAATTTTTAGTTTCAAAAAGTTGACAATGTCTTATCATCGCATAATAAAATAATAACAAATGTTTTCACTTGAGTAGTAGTATGTGATGGTCAACATTTTTTGATTAGGCATGGGTTTCAATACAATTTGAGAAACTTAACAAAATATTAAAAACCTTAGACTGTCTTGGCATGATTACGAAAATTAGACAAGAAAATGGGATTTCCTTAGGTTTTAATTAATTTGATGTTCACTGCATACTGTAAACTGCAAAACATTTGGCTACATTAAATCTTTATTTAATTGTCAAAATTAAATAATCTTGCTAAATTAGAGACAAAACTTTTTTGGAGAAATATATCTTTTCTGCAGAAAAAAGGTAAAAATAAGGGTCCTACGTATGATACAACTTAAACAATTATTTCAGAGAATAAACACATGTAAGATGTAATGCAAAAGTTTACAAAACAGTGAAACAATTTCACAAGCACTACAGCAATTCACAAGAAAATTGGCTTCAAACTGCAACACTACTGAAACCAACAAAACAACTAGTTTACAGAGTAACTGCACCATAACGAGAATGGGTTACAACACACTCACTATAGTAATAGTTTCTAAATGAATATATTAAATACAAAATTAATAAACTTCTCTGAAACGCAGTGGATTTATTTAGGGTTTAATGAGCATACTGTTAACTGCAAACATTTGGCTACATTAAATAACCTCTTATACTGTTCTTGCCTGCTGTAATGATAGCACCACTTTTTGAAGACTTGAAATGGGTATAAAGAATATAATTTTTTGTCCGACCCATCATGCAGAGGAATCAAAAGAATGTCAATAACAATAGGAATGTGTTGCATCTCCCTTTCTTTCCCTTCAACAGAGTACCACCTCTTTAATCCTCTCCTGACCTTGATTGGTTACTGTCCTGTTACCTGCTGAAATTGCATTCATGGAAACAAAATGGGATGGAAAAAATAGTGACATGAGCAATCAGGAAAGATACTGTAGCTTTCAACTTTCAACATTGTCTACCTTTCAAAAAAGACAAAGAAAATTTAGAGGCCTCACCAGTCAAATAGTTAGAAGATAGCTGTACTGTGTAATGTTCATTTTCAGTCTGTATACCACTTGGAAGGAAGACATTTAATACTCCACACCGACAGCAAATACCTCCAAAGGCTACGCGAGTCGAAAAACGCAAAATTCAATTTAGGATGATGGGAGATGTTCCTAACCAAATTTGACTTTGAAGTACAAAACTACCCAGATAAAACCAATTTCCAGACCAACGCCTTATCACACCAGACGGACCTCAACGAGGGCACCAAAGAGGACGAGCAATGGGAGAGAATGACCTCTCCTCTAGCACATCCTAAAAGCCCAGAAAGGCACATCCGACTTCTCCAGATAGAACTCAGCCAATACCAGGTAAGTTATCACCAGCAGAAGAACCCAGACATTAAGCATCTTATCCAGGACATGCCACAGAAGGTTGAACTACGAGATGACGTCGCCTAGTCTCAAAGCGGACAAACCGGAGCCCAGTGGAAGAACTGCATCCCACAAAACCTGAGGGCAGACACATGCTGACACTACATATGATGACCACCCACAAACAGATCATCAAGATATCAAAGAAATCCTCAGAGACATAAATGAACGATGCACACGGGACGGGATAAGTCGGGACGCACAGCAGTACGTAAATGAATGCGAAGCGTGATGTCGTGGTAAGGCCTACCCCGTTCCACAGCCAACAGGAAAACCCCATCTACCTAGCCAATTTACCAGCCACAAGTGGCATACCACCTGCAACTAATGGGAGGTGGAGACATGGACGACCCCTCCCCCACCTGTATCACACACAAACAAACCACACTGATCGGAGAAATCAAAACCTCAAGAAAAGTCTCCACCTCAATGTGGGAGAAGATGCCCGCCATTGGGACAAGCACCTGCCTAATATGCACTTCACCCTCAGGAGGAGAACCAACAAGGCAGTGAACACCAGCCCCAGCGATCTCATTCTGGCACGAACTCTCCGCAGCCCAGGTGACTGGCGGTGGGAACAAGCCCCCACCGAGATGCAGCAACCAGAGGACGTCAGACTGGCCGCCCTATACTGGAGCTTGCAGTACCACTGGCATCGCCAGCCCATACTTCAGGACTGCAAGAACCTGCAGTCCCCCGCGGGAGCCAACCAGCCCCATCAGTAGCCGCACAGCCACAGCCCCAAGACAGAAGACTAGTTTCAGCAGCCAGCAACATCAGCGACAGAGCCAGGAACTACCCCGGGCAACGCCCACTGCAGGTAAATGAGTGAGTGTGTGTGCACCAACAACGCGGAGAGCCGCTAACCCAACACCTGACTTTGTGCCGTGCCATAGGGTCACGCACCCTAAACTATACCGAAGCAAAGGACCAATCAGCGGCCAATAAACCAAACTTCATCACAGTAAGTCGGCCCGTGCCTCAATTTGGCACTATAGAACCCTTGTCTGACAGTTATGTCGCTGTCAGTTCAACTGATGTCACACCACAGACACAATTATTTTATTTCCCTGAAGCCGGTTAATGCTACTGTAATTTTTAATGGCAGCAATGAGCCAGTCCCGAACATTGTTTTGCTTTATTCTGAACAGTGCTACCTCGCACTCAGATTACAATTATTTTTCTTGTAACTGTGTTAGGCCTGTTCTACAAAAGTGGTAGTATAAGTATAAAATATTCAACATTTTAATTTTCACCAGGTATCAGAAAGATCCGCAGCTGTTCGTTGTGAAATGTGAGCAATTTTGATTAATACAGTAGAACCTCATTAAAACAAACCTGAAGGGACCATAATCTTGGCACTTTGAAATAAATTTCGCTCAGTGGATTCTATATTCTTAGTTTCTCAGAGAATTGACATAAAATGTCAATACATATGGACTTTTAATGAATGTGGTATTGGAATGCCGATAAACGAAAAATGGGACCACAGCATATGTTCCATAGATGCAGACTTTCAATCCATCTGGGTTCTGTACATAGAGGTCCAGCAACAAATGGTACAACTGCATGAACCGCATGATCTAGTATTCTGCCAATGAAGAAATGGTAATACATGCAAAACAAACTAAAAACCCTCGTACAAGGCTTTGTTACGTGGTAAAATGCAATTCGCACACACTTATGAACGCAATTCCTGTTGCACACACTTATGAACAGACTATTCTGAAAACTACTTTCCTATAAATTTTAGCTGTCCAACCAAGGTCAGTATCTAGACACCAAACTTTTTGGATTGCACCTCATGTACCTATTTTATATAATGATGATAATAATAATTTCATTTATTAGCTATTAAAGTGCCTACCAACAGTAAAAACCCTTTAATAGAAGGCACTGAAATATACATCAATTAAAGCATAGAAACACAATCACTAAACAAGACATTACAAAACACAAACAAATTGTTAGAAAGAGAAATGCATAAATATAAATAACTGTAATACACAAACTGAAATTTGTTGATCGATTCAAAAGGAGGGGGTATAGAAAAAAACACAATTTTGCAGCTTTTCGTAATGCATTAAAACTACTTTGGAAAAGATACAATCCAAAGTACAACAAAAACATATAAAATAAAGATTACAATTTACAAACAATAAGTACCTGGTTGTAGTACTTGGACCTAGCTGCTGCATCTTCCACTTGGCTGCCATTACAGTAGCAGCTTCAGATGCAGTAAGCTTCCCTTTCACTTCCCGCATCTGCTGGGGCGGCTGGATTTGAGGCGGCGATGGAGAATCCGCAAACATGTCCATTTTCTTTTTTTCTGAAATAAATTAAGAAAGAAAAAACATAAGAATGCTAAACCCTAACATAAAACACTTTTGAAAAAATTCCCTTCCAAAAAGTATTATTGCTCGTAAAGTTACAAAATGTAGCACCATGTTTATAAACACAAAAGTCATTTGAAACTCGCAGAAAGTTTTCCTGGTTAACATGGCTAATTTTTCATTCATTAAACAACTTCTTCACATATTTTTGTTGCCACTCAAAATGCTACAATTCAGCACAGGAATGTACAATTTGCACATGGGGAGACATTTACTAAGTTGAATTTCACCCAATGTCAAGGATTTAAGTTTTTAATTTAAATGGAATTTTTAATCATAAATTGAATTGAATAAGTTGTTTTATTGACATCTTTAAATTGTTGATTTAAACAAACATGAATTGTGAGGTTATGTACAATATTTCTCAGGTCTAAAATCCAAATCTGCATCCATTGTTTTACCGCATGCTTCGTTTTTTCTTGTTGGTCCACTGAAAAACGGATTATCGAGAATCCACTGTATTCTGAGACCAACAATCCAAATAATTAAATCAAATTGATGGTCACAGCATCTTATCGAAGCTCATTATCATATGGGCCAAGAAACCTATTCAAAATTGCTTCCAAAAAATAAACTTTATTAACACTCGAGGGTAGCATTTTCTAGAGAAAAAGGGTTTGCTAGTCGTAGGAACAGCACCCCTACTTTACAAATTCTTTCTGAAGAACACGTGCAAGTGGTACCAGGATAAATGAAATACTAATCATTACTGATCTTCCATGACAAATCCCTTGAAAAAAAGTGGATGATACAACAGCAAGTTACATTTTCTACCAGTTTCAAAAGCAATCGTGTACTACGCGTGCTTTATGTTGCTATTTTGCAAGTCATATCTCACATTTACAAAATATACCCAAATGCTTTATGAAAAATAAAAGTTTATTTTTACTACATCTGTGCAGGAAATGTAACCAACCTTTGACCTTCACACTCTCTTCAGACTTGGTGTCTTCACTATGCACAAATGAGACTTTGGGTGAGGTGTGCTTAGGTTTATTAGGGCTCGGAGAATGGCGACGTTTTTCCTTCTCAGACTTCTCTTCCAGCCTGCTATGTAAAAAAAAAACCTGATCAACAGTTGGGCAAACTAATAAAACATAAACAATTATCCTTTGAGCTGCAAAACAAAGCATTTACCACAGGTTTGAAATAAATAGATAAATTCACATTCCCCCTGCCTCCATTCCTGTGTAAATAAGTATTTACAACCACAGAAGATTAATTTTGTTGCTTCAATCTCTACTGGTTAGAAACTAGGTTATTTTGGAATCAAACACAAAATACAATATCAATTATTTATTTTATTTAATGAGGCATAACTATTTTACCTACATTCATACGTATTCATAACCAAATCCAGATATGATTTCATATATGTGACCACATTATTAATGCAGCTTGTAAACATGTGTTATTTGCTTTGGCATTGCTCCTACAACTTTGCTATCTTTATGCAACAGTGCTAATTTAAAATTGATCACATTTTCAAAATTACACTTTTTTTTATTATTAAGTAAAGCCTCACTGATATGACCCCTTAAAATTATTTGATATGTTGGGAAATTTTGAACTTATTTTGACCCACCCGACTTCTCTATGTCAAAATATGCCATTTTTCGCAAGAAATCCATGTTCAAACATCTATGACTTGAAAATTACAAAGTTTTTTGATTAAATATACATTTACGGTCTTTTAATAAGCAAATATCACCCGAAAAAAATTAATAAAGAAGAGCCCAGATTGTACATGTGTTCATGGTTGCCGAGAATACCATCTTAAGATCGCTGCTGAAGCAAAAAATAAAAACTATCAATTTTTACTCCCACAAAATTAAAAATTTTCGTTTAAAGTGCATTTTTTGCTGTAAGTTTGTGTTTAATTTTAATGGCATAAAATAAACACTTTTTTAAATTAAATATTTAAACATTGAGCGACGCAAAGTTTACCAAGTGCATTACATTCATATTTAATCGCCTCTGGCATCAAAACGAAATAAAATAAAATAATACATGCCTTTAATTAAAAATGTAGTCTCTTAAGAATGAAATGATACCCCTGAAGTACAAATAACAACCCCTCATCGCAAAAAAACAAAACTTTTAAAAAGTGCATGCTGCATCTCTAGCACTCTCCATTGCATTATCTCAGTCTCATTTTTGCTTGGGCACACTTCCTTCTAATTCGCTACCACCCTTCTTCTGCTGCTCCTGCGATCAATAACATTCTCCACCCCTCTTTGTGACTGGGAATGCAACTCGGCCTGGACCAACTTATAGAGGGGAGGTGAATAGGTGGTACCCTATTGAAGGGAGAAAAGCGCTTCATTTTCTTCTTCCTATCTCTTGGGTATATCAGGGAGTTTAAGTCGTTAACATTCTTTAGCTCTCTCTACAGTACACAACATCTCTGAAGACAAAAGTAATCAATTTCACGAGCGCAGCACACTGTAATTTTTAGCGTGCGTGCGTAAATTCATGTTCAGTGTCTTTTACATTTAAAATACAGTGAGTGTTAAAGTACAATACACAACCTCTAACAGCAAATGTTTCAATAATTCGTTAAATTTATGTGGCAGTGGGGGTGTCTGATGCAGCATTTGAGAAAGTGTGGTTGAACAGGGATGTTGTAGTGTAGTTGCTATGCTGTCCTCTTCTATTTTGTTGAGTGAGATGCCACACACAGGGAGGAGGGGTCTTGTGGGACAAAGATATCCTACTGACATGAATGTGTGTCCCAGGACAATGGAAAAGGGAAGTGCTTGACAGTTGTCAGCTTTGGGAAAAGGAGTGATGTGGGGGAGAGGTGGACTGGTGTGGGAATAATGATTCTCTTGTGGAAGACCACATCAATGAAGATTCATTTTAAAACTGCTCCTTTTTTTTTCCTGCTTACAAACTGAGTTTATTAAAGTTTTCACATATAAGGACTAACTTTAGTTTTTTTTTATTTCCTTTTCTGAATCAATTTTTTTAACCTACACTATAATATGACAGTGTCACTACTGAAGTCTCATAAAAGCAAGTAGCCAATGGAAAGACAGTACACCACTTCAGTGTAAAGGCATCAGTGTAACGTGTAATATGGGTGCCACTACCACCCTTATCGCTCCTACACACCTTCGTCTTGGCATGTAAAATACGTCCTGGTTTGGAGCACCCTTAAACACAGATGAACCAACAGTGTTTTGTGCTCTCCATTTTATTTATGTTTTTCACAATACAAACATGATGTGGCACCTGGTTTGCCAGCAACCACAATAATATATTAGTGTGTATAAACGACTCAACCAGTTCTATCTGACCCACAAACCAGTGGCGTTGTTTAGGGCGATGGTAATACCATTTTCAAAAGGGGGAAGGGGGGCGGAACGCCAGGCCCTTAGCAAAATATATTGATAAACAATTTTTTTTAAATTCAGATAATTTGAAGACAAAAATGATTAAGGTTTTACTGTATTGCCCAATCACTTGCTATGCACACAACATATACGGTGGAACCTCTAACCATAGAATTTAAGGGGACTGACATAAAAATTCTATAGATGCAGACATTCTGTAGATGTGGACTAGACATACTAGTCAACCAAAAAAAAACCCAGCATCATTAAACTTTTTGTTGAACACACTAATAGGCCTATGTTAAGTATTTGCCAAATTTAACTAAAAGAAAGCAATATAAATGGGAATCTTAAAGAAAATATTCATAATACAGTCGAACCCTGTTATACAATTCTCAAGAGAACTAAGAGGTGTTGACCTTATATGTAAGAAAAAAAATCCACTCAAATTTTTTTTGATACTCTTAACTTAATAAAAACCGTATTTTAACACCTTTTTTGAAACAACGTGCACAGGAAAAAGATGCCGAAGTTGCAGAATATTATCCATACAGCAACTAACAGTCGCAGTTACTAGCTAACAGTATGTTTATACCGTCAGCCAAAATTTCAGGTACCGAAAACCCAACTTTCCAAACTAAGGTTTCAGTTAACGTATTTTTACAGTGATACGAAAACCCGTTTTGGAAACTTGTGATTCATGTGTTGTGTAATGCCGGAAATAACTAGTATCAAAACAATAAAAAATTAAAAAATTAATCCTTTTTGTTATGGTGATACGAAAGGCAAATAAATGCATTTTACAGATTCATAATTATGACTAAAAAGTTATTTAAAATTGCATACATTGATGGATAAAAAACATATTATTTAAAAAACAGTATTTCGTAACCTTTTTTAAGATGCAATATATTTTTGTGTATTAGTTATTTTCATACCCACAGAAAAATTATATAGTCACTTTGCATTTGCACACATTATTTTTAACCAATTAAACATCTTGTTTTACAATTCAACATATCCTAGTTGTACATTTCATACCATATTTACAAATGAAAATGAAGTTTCTTTGTTTATACCACGCACGAAAATAAATATTCAACGCAAAACTTCAATTAAAAACCTTGGTATCGAGACACAGCGAAACCTCACTTTGGCAGCATTTATACCGTACAGAAACTCAGCTTTCCAAAACCTAAGTTAACGACACACTGGTTTCAGGTGTCTGTATAAACGTACTGTAAGAAATAAAAATGTCTTCAATATTGTAATTGATAAAGTGCAGTGAATAGGACTTCCTTAATTTTGCGTTACCTTTTTGGTTAACTTTCCGAGCATATTTATTAGTGTTACATTTATACATATATGCATTCTTAATTTGCATAAAATAATATTTAAGTTAAAAACTTGCGTGTGTTGTTGGGAACGTCGCATCGCGAATCAATATCTCAAAAATATAGCACTGCTATTTCTTGTGGTTGCTCTGCTGGTCGTTACCAACATGGCCGCAGCCGTAAAAATTTTAATTGCATGTCTAATAAAACTTCTTCAATACAATCCACATTTCCCAGTTTTTATGTACGTCTGAGACGCAATGCTATTGTTTATTATTTCTTGTTACTAAACACGAGTTAAGTGCGACATTGTGACGAAATCAACAACACGTTAATTCAGAAGTGGTAAATTACATAAATAGGACTGAATGCAGCGCAGTGAGATGTAAGCAAAAACAAAGTGTGTTAAAAATTTATTTTATTTGTGATATCTATTAGTATTCCTTGTACATGTGTACATAATTAATGTTCTGTGTACAGACTTTGTATGATATGGTGAACAGTAGATACTTATACTTTTTTGTTAATACTTTGTTGTTTAATGATAGGAGCACTTAATTTTCGGTGATGCTACAGAAATTTTTGTTTAATCAATGCAAGGTAAAAATTAAATTTTGAGTTCTGCAAAAACGTATACACAGGAATTTTGTCGGAACTACAGAAAACTTTCTGTGGGCATGAAGTTTCGGTCTATCCGTTTTCGATGGAATGAGTTTGGACTGTAGTAAGATATGCTCCGATAATGGCACGTGGTGTGCGTGGAGGAGAGGACAGCATGTCACCACTTCCTTTCATTTGACACGTCTGTTGTCAACCTTTGGTGTTATACAATATGGGAAATAGAGGATCCAAAACCATTAAAAAGATAACCAACTTCAGAGAACTACTAGCTCTGCACTTACTTCAAGTAAAGCATCCTGAGCCGACTAACACTGTTCCTGACTAACACTGTTCCGTTGTCAGAACAACAGCAGAAACTTGAGATGCATCATTTGAAGTCAACTGGACCAGTAAGTGATCAGCGCCAATGTAGTGGCTGTTACAAGGGACACTTAGAACATCAGAAAACCAGCATAAAACCTCAAAAAAGGTAAAAAGAGTAACAACAAGATGTTAAATGTCCAACATTTTTCTGTGTGTAGTCTGCTTTCGTAATGAACATCCATTTGTACAATAAGTAGCCCAAAACCAAGGAACACTTTTTTCTTCAGAAATGTCAAATTTGTTGTTGTAAACTTCACATAATTCTGCAAAAAATATTACTTTTTGAATTAAATATTTTGTGGTGAATATGTGCAGAAAAATGTATGTAAAAACCAGTTTTAGGAAAAGTTTATAGTGAAGAACATCTTTTTGTAAATAAATAATAAAAACTCAGGTAATTTTTGTTTTTACTTCAAAAATATCAACGGTATTATTGTAAAATCTATTTTATAAAGCGCAAAAAATTCCTTCATGTACCTGATGTTCATAAATGTGTACAAAAAACTTTTTTAAAACCAGTCACAATGGTTTTGAATTGTTTGTTTTGTTTACTACAGTAGCAAAATTTGTTTTATTGCAGTACAAATAATGTATTTTTTACCTGTGAACCAGATGTGGCTCACATGGATCGAGTACAAATACAGGATGCGGCAACATAACTTCCTTTTTTAAAAACGAAATAAAACTCATTATATGAATCAGTAATTTTTCAATTTTATTTTCATAATGTAGGTACATATCTACAGTTTTTTCTACGTAGTTTTGAAAATCATACCTGGTAGGTGATGCCCCGCATTGCCCATACACTGAATAAACCGATTTATGGCGTTTGCCATGACCCTCACCAGCATATCAGGGGTATGTTGGCAATTTCTGCCCGGATGTTGGCCTTTAGGTGTTGAAGTGTCCTTTGACAGTTGACATAAACGCGAGGTTTCAAAAAACCCCACAAAAAATAATTGCAAGGGGTCAAATCCGGGAAACGAGCTGACCACTCCAAATCGCCCCTAATTGAGATGAGGCGCTCCGGGAAGTGTTCCCTCAAAACACCCATTGATGCCCTTGAAGTGTGAGCCGTTGCTCCGTCCTGTTGGAACGAAATGTCTCCAAGATCCAATTCATCAAGTCATGGAAAAAAAAAAGTCCTCCAACCTGTTCACATACCGTTCTGAATTAACTGTAACTGTGACATTTTGTTCAAAAAAACCAGGGACCAACAATCCCACCTGAGGAAATTGCACACCACGCTGTAACTTTAGGTGAATGCAAAGGCCTTTGATGCAATTCTCGGGCATTGGAGTCGCTCCAGTAGCGCATGTTCTGTTTGTTAACAAATCCAATCAAGTGAAAATGGGCTTCATCACTGAAAAAAACAATTGCGTTCCCAGGAACGTTTTCGAGAAATGCCTCACATACGTTCCTCCAAGAATTGAAGTCGCGTTCAAAGAGTTTCTGGAAAATCACTAACTTTTACGAATGGTAACGAAGGTCATCGTGAAGAATTTGCCTCAAGGAACGATCGAAAATCCCAAGGGCAGACGCATGTTTGTGAGCAGAACGCCGTGGGGATCGCAACATTGAAGCTCTCACTGCCTCAATGTTCTCAGGCGATCTGATTGGCCGAGGGACTCCAGTTCTTCGTCTTGTCGCACTCACGGTTTGTCTGAACGTAGCGACCTATGTAAAAATTGATTTTCGGTCCGGGGCAGGGCCCAACGGGGCTACATTGAAGTGATTTCGGAAGGCGCGCTGCGATAACAGAACATTCGTTCGAAAAGTACGCCTCGACGGCAAACGCACACTCCACACTGTTCCAATACATGCTGGCGACTGACCGGGGAGGGGAACAAACTTTAGGACCATGCCTCCCTGATGAGACCACTCCCACTCTGCTACACCCACCACCACCTGCCTGGCGCGAATTTCACAAAAAGAAAGTTATGTTGCCGCATCCTGTATTAGTGAAAAAGTAGTGCGGAGGCCATGCGAGCCCATTGTGGCACGCACACACAATAAAAATTTTTTTTTGTTTAAATCAAATTAATATATATGAATGTATATATTAAAGTCCAGTGATGACTTACTAAACGTTTTTAGGAAGTGGCCCATGTCAACACCCCCACCTTAAATACGACTCGCGAGATGAACTTTTACATAAGCTGTAGCAAAAGTGTTAAAAACTAATTTCACCCTTTAAATAACATTATAAAATTTAGTCTCTAAGAAAAAGGATATGCAACTGTCCAGTAATTCCATCCAACCACTTCAATGACCATTACAGAGCCAAAAATAACTAGAGGTATCATTTAGTCAAGATAGCATACCACCTAGGTTCCAAGGCCATTACTACTACGTAAAAGAAATGGGCATAATCCATCGTGAAAAAGAAATGGCCATAATCCATAAGCATCGTGGACTATTTCCTCATAAAAGATAAATAAATAGACTAAACGTTTACAATCTTACAATGTAAAAATGGACAATCAAGAATTGAGAAAATAAGGGCATGCACAGGTACCACAACATTCTGGTTATTGATAGGACTCTGCACTATCAAATGTAACTATTCACTGAACTAGTTCCCCACAGAAGTTAATTTCTTCATAATTTTAATATGCCAATATACACTATATTTTATACTCTTTTTATACTATCAAAAAAGTTAATTTACGACAGTAAACTACAAATACTATATGAAAATGAAATCTTACTCCACAGAGCAACTGCAAAACAACATACATTTTGCTTTTCACACAACACACAGGAGTAAAGGAAACAAACAACATCCACAAAACCCCAGTTTGTATTACTTACCTCTTAGACATGCCGCCTGTATCCTTCTCCACCTTGGCATAATACGCAGACAGCTTGGACTCAAGATCATCCAAATCAGAAATCTGATCCAGACCCAACATCCTGCAACGAGAAAGAGCACGGAATGTTTTACTACACAGTTGTAATCAGTTGCCATTTTATCCAACGGAACATGCTTTATAAATTTCTCCTTAACCACATATAAATATTTTTTTTGGTATTAATGTTTAAATTAACAGGCAAGAAATCTTTATCCCATATTCAGCAAGTCAGATGCTACTTGTGTTTTTATTAGAGTTGTGCGAAATCCCGAACTTTGAAAAATATTTCAAGAAATACCACGTTCTTTAACAGTAAGCAAGAAAATAAAATTTCTCGAAAAAGACTGGAAATGTTTTCTAGTAGATAAATTGTGTTCATTTTTTATATACATGCCAAAAATAATTATTTGGTTATAGAAAGCGCATTTATGGAAGAACACCTTCACCATGACACTATATTTCGTCTTCAAATCACAACATTTACATCTATTTAAAAAAAAATTAATTGCTTAAACATAAAGCAAGTTTGATGCTAACATTTTACAATTGCATGCAGGCGCATGTTATCCTGTCTTATTCCACATGACAGATAATGAAAAGAATGTGCAGTTTACCAGTTATTAATTTAAGTTCGAATAAAACATAGCATTAGGAAAAGGGAAGTTAAAGTAATTGGGACAGGTTAGGCAAACTGCTTACAACTAACCAATACCATTCTGTTTGGCAATAACACACTGTAAATTTTATTTAAAGTCTTAATATTAATCTGAAAAAAAAATGGTTGCCTGTAAAGTCGGTTTTACGGGCGAAGATTTTACGTGACAACGTAGTGCTGCGCGCGCGGCAGACCGATCATAGTTGAGTGGGAGAGAGACGCAAGGCATTCGGCGGGCCTCTCTCTCGTTCGGTGACTCATCGTAACGTTACCGAGCGTTACACTTTTTCATAAGTGACTCCCAGCCGCAACCTAATTTAAGACGTTGTCACGTCAAAAACACAATATCTGTCACTGCAACGAATATTCATTAAACATATTTTTTTAGTAATGCGAGAGCGTCTTTATTTATCAAGCGCGTTATTAATTTCCTTGTGGTTCGTCTAATTACATTTATTAATTGTAAAACTGCGACGCTAGCTCCACCGCGTCGTTCGTCTTTGGAATTGCTTCCATGCAAGGTGGCTTTCTCCTTGGCCGGCTCGGCTCCCCTCCTGTTTCCTCCCCTCATTTCCCTCCCTTGATTACCCCTCCTCGGTGACTCATCGTAACGTTACCGAGCGTTACACTTTTTCATAAGTGACTCCCAGCCGCAACCTAATTTAAGACGTTGTCACGTCAAAATATTTAAATGATGGAATATAAACTCCCTATAGGCCAGTCAACCTGCCAGTGTTTTAATGTAAAATCAGTGAAGAATTCATACTACGAAAACGAAACAAACTAGCACCATGGCAGGTAGTTGTTACCGTTACTGGGCATGCGCTGTAAATAAGTCTCATTAGTAGATAATATTAAAAACGGAACGGAATATTGAGTTTCCATTGTATCTAAACCAATCTGACATACAACAATGTAAGATTTTTCAGGATATTGCGTATTTCAGCATAAATCTGGGATTCGCACATTTGCAATACGCAAAATTTATTCCACTCTGTTTCTTGTACACATTTGCTGACCGGCAGTTCGTTTGTAGCACGTTATGTTATGAAGTCTTAAGAAAATAATTTTTTAGGTTGGTACCGAGGTGACCTATTTACGATTTATACTGTATATTAGGGTTGTGCAAAAATTCGGTATACCAAATCAAAAACGAAAAATGACAACTATCATTTTTTTTGGTAAGAAATTTGGTTACCGAAAGTTGTAACAAAGCAAAAATTCTCGATTTCAATGAATTTTCGGATGTTTAATGAACGTTCATTTAATGCACCAGCAAAGAAAATTTTTGCCTGTAATTCATCTTGTTTTAATTATTTTATAACTGAAATGCTGTTGTTCACCAAATCCATAATCGCAAACGTATATACACTAAACTACCTACTGTCAACACTGCACTAATCATCCCAAGCCAAACATGTAAACGAACTACAACCACCCATCCACTGTGCTGCGGTACATCAACTGCCAGTTGCTAGTGCGTCTGTCTAACTGCAAACATCTGCTCTCCATTCTTTACCCCTTCTCCATGAATGTGATACTTTACTGGGCTGCGATCGCCCGTCCTCTCAGCCACTGGGTTGGCGCCTACGTTGTGTGTTTATGTTTGTGCCTGCACCCTAGCAGGGTAGCATTTTCGGACACACATTCCTTGACAAAATATGCTTGTTTTCGCGTTACCTACCACCCATTTCCTGAACAACCTGTATAAACAGGTTCACCTTTAAGCCATTTATTCTGGTCATCTAGAACTGTTTTTCCTTACTATACCATACCTATGAAAAATCAAACTGTAATAAAAAAAAAACCATTTAAAACAACAAACGTCATCATTTCAACCATTCACCGGTAGAGCAAATAAATACAAGTATATTTATATACAAACCTTAACAAAAGGCACTTGTATACAAATTAGCACCTTGACCATTCTAATAGTGACCAATTCTGCTTAAGGCTACCAGTTTCTATATTAATTCCAGCAATCAAAACCAACTTACTTCTCTACTAGTTAGTATGAGCAGGTTTTGTGTGCTGCTGCATTATGCTATTTTTAAAGCCTCAAATATTAACAAAAATGGCTAAAAAGCGACTACCTGAATTTTTAACCATTTGACCCCACTTGCACCCTAGAAACTGCCCTTCAGGCAATATTTAAAATACAAGCTGGGCATGACCATTTCTATTATTTTACCAATAAAATAGGCACACCTAATTATGGCTTGCATTCTTCTCGGCTCTCTGTATTTCTGAACCTGAAACCTACTTTTCTTTTTGGAGGAGGCACTGCAGTTAGTCCAGCACTTCACATCACTGGGGACCAAGTACCTGCCAAACTGCAGCATTGTCGGTCACCACATGTACACAGCGTAGGAGCTTCTACTATTCCCTAAAGTGGAACATTTAGTTACTTGTGATAGTGCTGTTCCTCTCGGGTGTTCCTCAGACGGAAAGGGCAGGTGGTGTTCTTAGGAAATGCTTCCAAGTTCCTACTGTCACTCTACCCGACTACCTGGGAAGGTGACGTGGACGTCCAGGCACCGGTAGAGAAGTTCTGGCTCAGCAGGAGGATCACCCAGCACACCCGAGTTCTTGCCCCATTGGAACTTCTGACTTTTTTAAGACGTGTCTGCTTCCACTGGACACCCACTTAAATCTCCTCTTCTTACTTTGACCGATGCCATGCCAATAGGATGGGTGATGAAGGAATGCCAAGAATGCAATTGCCAGATGCCAGAGATACACACCGCCAGATCAAAACTCAGGATTACCAACCGATAAACACGAAGAGACAGTCAAACCAAATCAACCAGAACAGGCAATTACCCAGAACAACTCTGTCGCCAAAGCTTGAGCTTCCCAGTTGTAAGGATGACGCGTGGCGAGTACCGGGGATAGGATTTGCGCTGTATTCACACCCTGAGAAATAAACCCCGGGGATGTCCCGCCGTATAAAAATACGCGGGGATGAACCGAAGCCGAAGGAAACAGGGAAAGTCCCGAAAATTAGCTGATATAAGCCCTCGGCGAAGGAAACAGGGTAACCCCCATTGAGATTAGTGCCGACACAGCTGCCAGGAACCCCCGAGATGCTTGCTGCACCCCTCCCTCCACCCCTAGTTTGAGCGCCCAAGTCGCTGACGAGACCGAAATCCTATACAAAAAAAACCTGCGAGGGACACCAGGGAAGTTCCTAGTTCTCTAGACACAATCTGCTGACAGCCAATTTGAATATATCGAGAGACGGGTTAAATTCGGGAGCAGCCAAGGTTCGTGGTCATTCAGTCGTGAGCGATCAGTCAGTCACTGATTGTCTTTAGTCGTGAGCGGTAATTCAGTTGTCGTCAGTCGTGGGCAGTCGTTCGAGAGGAGTTGTTCAGCCGCGATGCGAGACAGAGAAGGCAGTTAGGCAAGAGGCAGCCGTATCAACGGACCGGAGTTCGGGCCCGGCCTCGGCAGTAATGTACAATCAGTTGTTCAACCGAGACGGGAGTTGTTCGACGGTACAGCCGCGAGACGATATAGTTGCAACCAAAACGGGAGAAACCAAAACGGTAGTAAACAGCCGTGTGACGAGAAAAGTGACAAGAATATGAGTAAATTTCCGGAAACGAGTGGTAGCACCAGCCCGAGTGGCTCTACGAAACTTCATGTGTAAATTCCCGAGACAAAGGCAGTAAAAGTACCGAGAACTTATGAGTTCATTTCCGAAAACATAGTGGCAGTTTCCGTGGTTAGGAATGCAGACAGAAACGTGATGGCCGGAAGAAGGACGAGGATGAAGCACTCTTCAACCAGGAACGCCAGCCGGGATCACAGGAGAACCCTAATTCCGGACTTCAAAGAGAGACAGTCAAAGCCGCGAGAAAAAGCCAACTTAGTACAGCACGTCAACGAGAGCCAGTCCGAGGGCCTGAATCAGGGCCACCCAACTCACCATGCCTCAGCTACCAACAAAGACAATTCGCCAAAAGCCGCAGTCACAGATAAGTAGAGAAACGTCTCCCTTCAACAACCTTCCCCGCCGCATAGTATTCAGCCCTTCAGGCAAACGACTTGCAGGGGTACTTAGTCTCACCAGTGTGTGTGTAATAACTATGTGACCTTCAGATCAATAAAATCCTGGTGTGTTAAAAAACGGAGAATAAGAGTATTTGTTTACCCCTAAAGCAACAACCTCAGGTGCCCTTAGTCTGCACCTAAATAATTTAACTACATGAACTACTGGCCACCATCCTGTATAACTCCGGTGGCCGAGTAGCGACAAGGAAAAGAATCTTGACACCCACCCACTACAATTTTTCGCTGGGTGAGACGTCAACCATAATACAAATAATCAATTGAAATACGAAATTATTTAAATAAATGAAGCAAATGTTATGAAAAATTTATGATTCAGTGGTTTGTAAGGAAAAGATACAACATTTTACACATTTAATTTTGTTTTTGTTATGTCACTGACAATTTTGCTTTCATGAATACCTCCCTACAAGTCACCCATAAAACACCAAAACTACAGTCCTGCAATACTGCAGATGGAAAAAGAAACTCCAATACTTCCCTTCTCGTACATGCATGAAGCTATATCTTTGTCACCTATAGTTACATAAAAACAAGTACTCTCACACTAAAGATAGAGAAAAAATTCTTTAAATTGTTTGTTTAGTGAACAGAGAAAGAAAATCCTCACCGCATCTTGTCCTTATTATCTCCACCCGAGCCATACAGAAACTCTTCCTCATCATCAATGCTCTTCCTTTTCCTGAAGTCTTCCTTGGTACTAAGCTGAGTTCGCAATGCATCCCGGAACTTCTTGGACTCCATTTGTTCCTCAAACTCCTTGTTATCAAACCTATCTGGTCGTGATTTGGTCTTGTGTTTCTTCTTTTTTTCATGATCTTCACGTTCCTTCTTCTTCTTCTTGCCTGTACAAAATACAATTTTTAGTCAAGTAGTAAACATTATCAAGTATAGGCCATTTACTGCTACTTTTCTGAAACCCTGCTAAAGTTCAACTTTTGGTCACCAATTATGCATCCTTCTGCTACATATATATTTAAAACACTGCCATGTGACTATGTTTTAACAGTCAAACACTGTTTACTGTTTTCAGCTGTTCAAAGAATTTAGTTATATTTCAAAAACAATTTCGTAACAAAGTCCACAATTTAGGCCTACAACCATATCTTGGTCAGCTTTATGACTTTTTAACAATGTCTATGTTGATACTTTTTACGGTTATTATTTTACATTGTTAACATATTTGTTAAACAAGCCATAGCACATTACACATAATAGACTTTAATTTTTTCAGCATCTGTGTTAAACTCGGTCAAAACTGCGAGGAAAGAACTGTACTGTAGTATTTTACCTCTTGTTATTAATACGTGATGGGTTAATTTGTTAAAAGGATGGCCTTAGTTGGAATAAAAATTAAAACAAAAGAACAACCAGTCCAACGAAAAGATACAGTAAATTCAAGAAGGCAACTTGTGTCGCACAGAAATGTAAGCACGTTGCACAATTGTGTTTCAAATACACAGGGCAAGATTACAACGATATGATAAACAGAAGTCACTTTTAAACGATTAATTTCGTATTAAAAACAGTTCACAGCTAAACCATGTAAATTTCACAGATCCGGTATTTGCATTCACACACACACAGCGGCCACGACGCACTTTACAGTATATTTATTCCTGCCGCAGAAAAACATTTATCAAATCTTAACTTAGGTAGCTTTAAAAACACAGTGCGTACGAACTTGAGACGCTTCCTTCAGAAACACGCCATTCATATCGGCGTCACTAGTCATCACTTCTGCCAACTTCGGATTTGTAACTGTCCCGCACCCACATCTAAATATATTATAATAAGTATTCAAACAATAAAATCTAGTTTCAGTTTTAAATTACATATTCAAATATCATTACTTTTGCTGTAATAAATATGAAATATGCTAAAATTGAAAACATGTATAATTTTCCTGTTACTACAGGCGCTGCGAATCTTCCACAGTGAGACAAAGAGAAAGAGCGACCAATCCGTTCCGCCTATTGAATTTTCTTCCTTGGAAGAAAAAAAAACACTTTACTAGGGCCTACCCACAGTAATTTGAGCTGTTATTTTTTACTAACAATGAAATATGTTTCCTTCAGTGCTACTTAAAAATTCAAATATATCAAGAGGTAACGTTTAATTTACAAATAGCATACCAAAACACTACATTAAAACAATATTTATCTGTGAACTATTTCTTAGTAGCCGTTGCCAACATATCGCTGCTCTCACTGTTTTTAATTTGTATACAATACAAAACAAATATTAGAAGTCATGGAAGACACGGTTAAAGTTACATTTATTCAAGAATACAGTACTTAAGTTAATCACAGTGTTATATATTTGTGGTATATACGTTATTGAAAAAAACAGGTTGACATGTTCCGTTTACGGTGATTCTTCAAAGGTTCGTTTCTAAGAAACAGTGAATGGACTATAGTGCCCTCACCTACATATATAACGAAGGTAAACAGTAAGCTATATATGGTTCACTGGAACCTCTATCGTTTTTCAGGGGACTAACAAAAAATACATTTCATGCTGACATACAGTATGTACATGTGGACCTGAATTGTAGGCGTGTGTGGTCTGTTTTTAATGGGAAGCAAAGTTGAATGTCAAGTTTCACAAACACAGTAACCTTGAAGAAAAATCGAAGCATAACCATTTTAAACTAAATTATTATATAGAACCGTTTTCAGGGCTAGTTAACTTACATGCCTAGTATGGAATTATTAGTGCCATAAAACATGTTGTAAGCCTATAAAAAACAAAACATTAAACTAAAACTCAACTTTTGTATTATTTAAAAATTAAATTCTTAATAAAGCAATATTTAAACAAAAATAATTATTCTTCACTTCAGATATCCAGATAATAAAAGTATTTAAAATGGCTAAGTATACATTTTATATAATCAATTTTATACAAAGTACAGTACTGCTAAACCTGTTTGAAATGTCAGGGTACAAAAGATGGAAAAGCTGCCCCTTCAAAACAATAAACTTAAAAAAAATTTCAAATTATAAATAAAATTTTTAACAGTAGTCCGTAGAGACATAGGAAGAGAACATAATATTCACAAATAATTCAGTTTTGACACAAGAAAATAAATGTACCCAGCAGCAGTCTTGGTCATTTATTTACCAGTACTTCTGACATTTACCAGCAAGTAGAAGTATCAAGTTGACGCATGATGCGTAGCTGGCAATATATATTTTATGAGCATACAACTTCAACTCAGCCCATGGGAAGCCACGGCACCCACACCGGGGATCAAACCTGAGACAGCTGCACCCAGCAGACTATCTACACGCCGTTGCCAGTGACACAAATACAAAATACATACGTCAATCATGTGCCCCTGCCTAACAAGCCGAACGAATCCAGCGTGCCCTTAAGTGAGTGTCAGATACCACCCGCAACAACAGAACTACTCCGCTTCCAACCCTCAACAAGAGAGCGCAGCAAGGGATGACGCCGCCGACACAGGGAGGAGTCGGCCAGCTGAAGATGCCATAATAGCCCCAACGAAACTGAAGGAAGGCAATACTCAGTATTTAGGGCCGGACGAGCCCCCAAACGCCACTTGACGTTGAGTTATAGCATTGGCTTCCTCTGCCTTGGCAACCCAGCAGCTCGCCCCACCACTTCCATGCTAGGGCTCTCTACCTAACAAGATCATCTACCAGCGAAGCTTGCTTCAACCCCCAATAAATCCACTACACTTGGGAGTGCTTACCCCGTCTCTTCAGGACCATACTAAACGACAGTAGGGTTTGAGTCAGACTACTTTAATTGCTCTAAATGTGCTCTTTGCCTAACAGGTCGCCTTCACCAGCTATTAACATAACTTCCGCTGGTTGCTTGGTAATCACGATAGCCTAGGAGTTAGTAGGGGTCACCGTGTTTATTCTTCTCGTAATAAATATGTTCAAGTCTACGCACTACGTTCTAATTCCAAGGGTGATCTGAACCGAACTCTCCTGTAAACGCCGTCCCCCAAGGGAGAGGCAGGTTCTTGCCAAACAGTTTCCGAAAATAGAGAAGGACTGCAGACTCCCTTAACTGGACAATACGTATGATGCAAAACACCACACGATTCGCCAACCCCTCATACTGTGAGCCCAGTGAGGCACTTGGCGCACATGTACGGTAGAGCCCCATAATAGATACACTCTAGGAGGAAGCAACTGGACCACCCGTGTCCGCTAACCCACTCCATCCGCGTGTGAAATTCACCGGTTGGAGTGACCCGGTATCCTCTGAGCCGCTCCCGACGAAACTTTAGCACCACCCCAAGTCAGTTAACCCGCTCCATCCACCACCTGAGATTTGCTGGTTTGAGCACTAGGACTAACGCAGCAAGACAATGCATCTGGGTACTCTAGCTAGGGAATTCTGTCACCTGCCCCTTGTCTGCTGCAACAACCCGTAGAACCTACCCATGCCATTCACCCGACGAGGACGGACTAAGTGGGCCGATAAGAAGGCAGCTACGCCTCCTACAGCCAACCAACTGCCAAGTAACCCATCCCAGATGGCCTTCAGCCCTTCCTCTGCTCGGGAAGACACAAGCAGCCTGCTGACTGCAGCCATTTATCCTAGCCACCCCAGAAAACCGGCGGGACACCTCATCCAATCGTCGTCCACCTCCAGCTCGAACTGCCTGTGAACCTGGGCCTCGTCACCACCGCTCATCGATTGACGCCGCCCGCCGCAGTCACCCAGAGCCCAACAGCCCTAGCACCAGCCAGCTCCAGCTACACCCGGACAGGGCCCTGAGAGTCATCTACAGCAGCCAGCCAATGGACAGCCTCAGCACCGGCCAGCAGGTGGTAAGCCAGCATCAACTGATAAACCCCTCGCCTTTGATGCTTACCTAGCTTGCCGCAGCCTCACAAGGCCGAATCTGTGGAACAGACCAGCTCCTTAAGAGCCAGGGCGAACCCACAGTAATCAGCCCGTAAGGCCACCAAGGGTTCTCTGCGTGAACACGCTTATAAACCCCCGTAGACTCTGGGACGTGTCAAGCATCCCAGCCATCACGCATCAAGAATTTTGAATTACAACGAAGGAAAACATGTTGTCAAACATATTCTGGCAGCAACTGTGGCACCCTGAGTCACAACATTCCCTGCTGACTTGTGTTGCTGGTAAAATGGAATTTCTACAAATTGTTTTTTCAGGGACCAAATTAAAACAAGAGGCATTCAGACAAACTATATCTGGTGGCTTGTTTCATTACAATTCAAATAAGAATGCTAACATCAACCTTTTTTTTGTTGAATCTTTTACTCGAATCCTGCCTTGAATACTCGCACCCGCATAACCAGTGGATTTGAGGGATTCTACAAATCTCGGATTTGACAGTCCCATCCGTGTGTGTGTGTGTGTGTGTGTGCGCACAAGTGTGCGTGCGCATGCAAGTGCGTACGTAAGTACGTGTGCATGCACACTCGCACATATGGGTGGGTGCACGCACGCGCGTGTTTTCTGTCTCCTTTATAAAATATAATTAGTAACCTAGTGGCCTATTCCTGCCAACTCTTCTATAAAACTTGAGGTTAACTTTAGCTCAACTCAAACTCTTGAGCTTCTCAAAAAATTTACTCAAACTTAACCCCAATTCAAAAACCTGTACTAGTAGACCCCTAATGCCTAAACTTTAAAAATTTGTCATGTCCCACCAAAATTTAACAAAATAAGTTTATGGTAATCAAGAAATACTAACTCTTTTCTTTGGCCTTCTTTTCTTTCTTCTTCTTCTTCTTTGCCTTTTCTTCCTGAGCTTTCCTCTCTTTCTTCCTGCAATACACAGATGTACACATTTCGCAATCATTGCAGAATGTTTTGAAAAGTTATTTGTTTGATAACACAATGCGAGTCTTAAAATACTTACCACCGTGCAGTTTCCTCAAGGAACTTACGAACTTTCTCTTCGTATTCCGAATCCCCTTTAGTCTGTTCCAAGAAGCGACAGACCCTCTGCTCATACTCCAAATCTTTGTCGTACATCTTATTCATTTCTGAACCAACAGAAAATGCAGAAGCATTACCTGTAAAATCGTTATAAATTACACTAAACACTATGCACAGTAGAACCCATATTTTGCACTTTCTCGGAGCAAATAAAGAATAACACAAATGAAGGAAAAGTATTAATAAAGTGTTATTGTTACAATAATAATAATAAAAAAAACACTGTTTATGCACTTCAAATCACAATGAATATACATGAATTTAATTTTTACTTTATCAAAAAAATTTCTGCTCTCACACCTTTTGTTTGGCTGAATGTGTACAACTCAATGATTTTCAGTGCCACTGAAAAGTCATGTACAAGTTCAGAGATATCTGAGCAACAGTTTCACCGTGAAAAGGTGGTATTAGTCCCTTTCTACAGTCTCGTTCTCATACTCTCTCCTTCCTCTTTAAACATTCATGTTCCAAAAACTTTTGCATAATCTTGTCTATTACTGCACTTCAAAACATCTCATAAATGTTTGTAAATTCCTGAACGGTTGTATCTAAATGTAGAATATCTCACTCAAAACACATTGCATGGAGACTACCTTTTCCCAAGTAAATAGAGAGAGAGGAGAAAAGATTAAGAAACAAAAAATATTCATCAAAAAAAACCTCTGCCAATTTCTTGCAAATTTCCAGATGTACCGGTTTCAGTATTTGGCATAAAGAACACAACTTTCACATATTTCGGAACAATGTTTTCTGGGTGAGCCTGGCCAATGGCAATGAAAAATTCTTTTTTTGTTCTGCCTCTCGTTTTAGTAAACCAATGCATGCATGAATAAAAAACATACATCTGGAAAGCCAATCATCCATCAATAGTGCATGACATCTTGTTTGCAAAATACGTACATGATTCACAAAGTTATTTTATAGTGATCTTAAAATTCTGGTTTTAAAGCATTTGCCACTAACAATGGGGAATAACTTTTGAATACAACCAGAAGTTGCAAACAGCACAGCAGACATCTTATCTTGCTCCATTCTCCAAGATGGCATCACTAACTTTATACAAAACAGTTTTTAAGAACTGAATAATATTGTAGTTCATAACCATGCACAAGCTCTTGAAACACTTTTTTTTACAGAGTACTACAGTTGCATTCACTTTGAACAGCATTGTACGTAATATTTAATCATTTCCATCTTTTAGTTGCATGAGCAGAGTCAACTCTCTTAGGGCTAGAAACATGCAATGATTTTTAAGAGTATTATATTCTCGTTGACTATATTGTCACACAACTGACACTTAGAAAGGTGTCCAGTACTATGTTCTACTATACTATCAACAGGAACTCTTGCTCTGCTACTGGTTTCACTATAGATACGAAAGGCAAATATATTTGGGAAGATCAACATTTTCAAAAAAAGAGCAGTTCCTTACTAAAATCTTCATATACTGTTAAATTAAAAGTGTGTTACTGTAAAAATAATCCAAAAATTTGGAATAATTTATGAATTTTCACATACAAAATTGCAGGTTATATTTGTTAAAGTTGAATGGTTCCCATGAACCGACTAATATCGGCACGCATATAGGATAAAATGTGACATTTTGATTGACTCTGATCCCTCAAAAACACAAACACACCCATGTTCAATTGTTTCTAGAGAAAAAATAAAATTGTTTTAATGAAATATTAATTTATTTTAATGTTTCGAAGTCTTTCGAGAGAAATTATTCCTTAGATAACAGCTATTTTCTTCGTTAAAACCCATGATGATTGCAATAATAAAAAATCAAATATAATATAACTTTGTAACTTAGTACAATCAATCTTTTTATAGTTCAAGTAGTTTAAATTTTTATTAAATGTTCCCTTTTGGAAACTGTGCACCTAACTGTGGAAATATTCGCTATGCAAACTCTCCCGTAAGAAGTATTATTTCGTTCCTAACCTCAGTCGAATTAACCTTACGTAGAGGAAGAATGCAAGGATCCTACACCGGTTGCTAAGCAACTAACTCCCACCCCGCAAGCCATGTAAGGGGAGGAAATGAGCTCTGCGGAGTATCAAGGACAGCCAAAGCTTACACAATCCAGGCCGCATACCTTCTATCTACAGCAAATTTGGAGGCACTGTGCTCAAGTGGCAAATGTGTAGTTAGAGTATTTAATGATATTTTACTTCAAAAGTGCATGATTTTAAGTCGGAGATGAATAAATAAGGTGATTAAGCTGCTGTTGATTTTACGCCAGATACAGTTGAACACTAACTTTATGGGGAAAAATGACCTTTCAACACAATAGAAAACATTTTTACAAAAAGTAATTCCTCGCTAAAATGTATTGCATAGCACTTTCAAGCAAAACCATTTCCTTTTAAATACTAAAGATAATAGGTGAAACCACTTTGAGCGACGGATAACCTTGTAAAGACCACACGAGACTGGAACAACTCCGAAACTGGAACATTTACCGTGTAAAATGAATATACTTACGGGGAAAGAGGTATTCACCCGTTTATTTACATGAAGCAAAGTTAATTGTGGTGTGAAAGGTAGAAACGGGGAAATTGATGAACCTAAGTTCGGCAAACGATTAAAATCCATTTTAAAGCATTCATAAATCACACCAAATTTAAACAAGCAATTGCCTGGTATGATTACAATGAAATGCTCTGCCTCAATTCTTCGCCATGTAAGCAGTTAGCCAAAGACTAAATTAAGTAAACTCGCATAGTTGCCTGACCATGCTATTATACAACCGCAGATTTTATTAACAAAAAAAATTGTGCAGCATTCAACATCCTGTACATTTCCTGCATTTCCAGATAGCTGGACTTCCTGAATAGTAATTTCTCTGTTTTAAATATTTGTTATCCATTACCAGCGCCAATAAAAGAAAAAGTAGGGTTCACAATAAAGTAGCTAGATGCATAATTTTTTAACAAAAACTAAATGTAATCATCATACAAGATGGCAGCATTATACAACACCAGTGATGACATCTCTAGCTGTTTGAAATAATCTGTGTTTCAATTATTTGAGGGGAGGGGGAGGAGAAGAGAACACTGTTTTAAAAACTTAGTTTAAACACGAGTTTGCAGGTGTCTCATAATTTTGGTTTTAATTCATACCTTTAGGCAAGAAAAGCTGTTTATTACACGATGGTACTCATCACAATAAAATATACAGTGGTTTGACAGTGCAGGCAATGAATGTTGTCTTAAGGGAAGCAATAGTGTAATTACTATCCCACTATGTCACGTCCGAGATAATTTGAACATTATTCGCAATAACAAGACAAACTTTATAATTATTGTGGAGAGTGAATTTCTAAAATTATATTTAAAACCACTTCTAAGGAAAAAAAAAACAAGTACACAATATAAACACATCAATCAGAGATAAAAAACCATGTTCCTCTCCAAGAATTTTTTAATTGTTTGCACCTGCGGCAAAATTATTAACTAGAACAGAGAACCAAAATTCAGGAACCGGAACTATTACATTACTGTAAACAACATTGAATATTGTCCGTACATGTGAATCAATTGAAATTACATGAAACCTAACCTTTAATTCATAAAATGTACAATGGTGTAGGTCTGGAAACAAAATCAAAACAGAAAAAACAGAAAACAAATTGTTCACTTTACTAATTTAAAAATTTTTTTAGGTTGAACCTTTTGTAATTTTTTATAGAGTGATGAGTAGTAATGTAAACTGAAGTGGCATATTCTGTACAATAATTTGTAATCTTTTAAT
Source organism: Clitarchus hookeri (assembly GCA_002778355.1). Lineage (NCBI taxonomy): Eukaryota > Metazoa > Arthropoda > Insecta > Phasmatodea > Phasmatidae > Clitarchus > Clitarchus hookeri. The sequence continues at coordinate 213,914 of NQII01003246.1, read as the reverse complement.
AACCAATTACTAATTATCACATCCCCTTCCACAGTTTACTACCTTCACACTCATGCCAAAACTTTCAACTTTATCTGATACCTCATTTTTGCAATACTGTTGCACATACAGAAATATTGAAAAGATTTATTGCAGTTTGTTTGTAATGAGCGTATTTATTGCAGATTATAACTTATGAGCTATATTTTTAAAAATTGGCTACCCAAATTGAAACAAAGAATCAAAATTCTTGTTCTCTAGTTCAAAAAAAAATGTTTACACAATTTGCCATTACACATGATCAAGGAAATAACGAACTAAGAAAATAACTGTATTGGGTACCTATTTCAAAAAAAGTTATATTTAGGTGGTTTATGTGTTCTAAATACCACCCAGTTTCTAATATTGGGCATTGGTACCAGCTCAGCAATAATAATGACAAAAGAAAAAGAAAAAGCAAAAAACAGCACCACAATGCATTTTAAATACAGTGAAACCTCATTGTTGCGTTCCCGTTTATTCCGTTTTCCCATGTCAGTATTTTTTTTTTGGATGGTCCCAACAACTATCCTAAATAAACAATGTAAAAAAAAAAAACTGCATGCTACGACTCTTAAAACATAAATTTCCCGCATTTATCGATCAGATATTCGGCCCGAAAGCCAAAATATATTCAGAACAATCGTTTCGCTATGAAATACAGTGGATTTTCGATGATTCATTCCAGTTATTTACATTTTACGTATATTCGCCAAAGATTGTGCTCATCATTCGTTTTTGAATGCTATGTGAATGTAGAACAACACGGACAATCAAAAACTGGTGCTATCAATAGTATTGCTTACCTTACGCAACAGTTTGTGTTCTATAGAATACTATTCCTATTCTTATTCGTCCTACATATTTACTGCATTTGTAGGTTGGCGACAATGTGAATGAATCACACAATCTGACACTATTCAATGGTCTATGGTATTATTGTAAATGGAATTTGGAATGAGGTTAGAGCCGTGGTAGTATTTTGACGGGCGTAATAATTATCGCAAACAATTGGCTGCGTGTTTGGTTAGAATTGTAAAGGTTTGAAAAAACTTGCAAAGTAATCATTTGCAAAAATTGTCTCAAATAAATCAGTTGTAGCAATTTTAACAGAGGGATTGAGCATGGCTCGGCCAACAAAGGAACACGAAACAAAAATTAATAAAAATTAAATTTCACACAATCTCAAAAATTCAAGTTTTTAATTTAAAGTTTTTAATTTAATTCTAAATTGACTTGAATTAAGTTGTTTTAATAACATCTTTCAACTGCTGGTTTAAACAAAAATGTAGTTTGAGGTTATGTACGTTATTTCTCAGGTCTAAAATCCAAGTCCCCATCACTTGTTTTCCCCCATGCTTCCTTTTTTCCAAACACAAACACAAACACACATGCACACACACTCATCAAATTGTGTTCATAAAAAATACTCAAGATATAGAGAATACAGTGAAAAAGTACTTCAAACTTACGTGTGAAACTAAATGGCAAGGCAGGTGGGTTGTAATGAACCAAACGTTGAGCCAACAGTCCACCAAGACCTGAAAATGATGCCACAGATTAGCTAAATCACAAAATCCAAATAAAAAATATCAGTTGAAGTTGGCAAAACTACTCAATAGGTCAACAGTAAATTGACATAGTGGACAAGAAAACTATATACTAGGGATTAGGGATGGTCGCATATGCATTTTTAGATTCCAATTCAAAGTTAGATTCCTCATTTTCAATTCTCTATTCCAAATTCTAAGTATTTCAATTATTAAAATCAGCATTTGCTATGTAATACTTAAAGTGTGAAAAAAATTATCTCACAAAATAAAATTAATTTTTTGTACACTGATAATATTTATATTGAATCATTAGTAGTTGTGGAACTTTTTGATTTACAAATGAAATTGACATTTAAAAAATTGAAATAATATGCTTTTCAAGAGTGTTGCAAATAAAATATATAAAGGGAAACCTCTTTGTGATGAGACTAAATATAGAACCTATTTTTAATGTGTTTATGATCAAGTCAAATCCAAATGAAAATATTGTAATGTATTGCTGCATTACCCCAAAATGGACAGGTTCATTTTTTTTTCATTTAAGTACACTAATATCACATGTACCTTTGAAAAAAAATCATTAGTTGCTGGGTTTTTTCCCCAGCATCTAGGTTATCTTTGAAGCGTATATNAACTTTTAAAGTTTTCTTCAACTTTTTATTCCATCTTGCTAGTTTTTAGCAATTTTTCTTTTATTCAAAGCAAGTGTGATTTTAGCCTTTACCAGATTTTATACAAAATGCCTATTACCTTGGTTGGGATGCGTTGAAAGGTTGCTTTATTAGTAAAATTACCACAATTTTGTTTATTTTTAATTTGCCACAGCTTTTTCACATAGATACTTATTTCACATGCATGAAAAAAGCCAACTGCGTAAAGAAACCCTAAAACTAAGTAAAATATGTGAATGGAACACATCACAGAAAAATCTCCGTGCTAACAAGAGTAAAAAATGCAAACAAGTCATAGATGAGGGTGATTGCATACGCACGCCAACAATGTAGCTGACAGTGTTGTGGCACCGAAACGTGTCTGCTGGCGTCAGTGTTGCGGAGAAATGACCAGTAATTTTGTTTTATTGAAACCACTTAGATGGGGAGAGGGATGAACTTGCCACCTAGCAGCTACCCAATAGCAAGTATAGTATTATTATCATTATTATCATTCACTTTGGTAAGTTTATACACAGATCTACTTATGATTCAATGCCAATAATATCACTGTATTCTGAATTTTAAAAAAAAAATCTTATTGTGTGAAATTGTTTTTACACTTAGTATTACGCTGCAGATGCTAATTTTAATAATCAAAATACTCACAATTGGGAATCAAGAATTGAAAATGAAGAATGGAACTTGGAATCAGGAATATGCTTACTCGACTCATTCCAACTATATATGTACGTATTTCCTGTAATTTTTTTGAAAAGATGTGGAGGGGCGTTGAAAGCAAGCCCTTGGAAATTAAGGATGCGTTAAAAATCATGTGAATCACAAATCAAAACTGGAATAATGGGTGCCCCAAAAATTGTTCTAAAATTTTGAGTCAATATTTCTTTTTGAGATAATTACAGTCGGGACTCTATCTTACAGGTAACGAATTTAAAGAGGGCAGCAATTTTACGAGAACATTCTCAAGAACCATAAATAAATGCAAAAATTGTAAAAAAAAAAAAAAAACAGAATAATCTAGATTAAAACAAAATTAATCTCATTGAAAATTGATTAAAAATACATTTGCTAACCCACAGAAATAAAATATATGGGTTGTAGTGACACTACTCTTAATTGGAATGCCACAACAAAAAAAAAGTGGCAAAAATTAGTTGCAAAATGTGGCAGTGGCGGTTTGGAGTGAGCGCACCGCCTGAAGCAGACCCTGTGAAAAAGTAAATATTATGATACTGAATGCATGCAGAATTTTGAAAGTCCATTGTGCTTGATCAGCCAAGAGCACTCTTAAGTGGTTATTAATCCAGTAGTGTGTTCACAACACGCGTAAGGTAGCAGAGGGGAAGCATCAGCAAGACAAGAGAGTGGGAGGGGTGAAACTATTTGACTTGACAGTATGCGACAGGGGTAAAGAGTGTGGGAAACGGAATCAGCAGGGGACGAAGTGAGTGACAAGGTGATAAAAGAAGGAATGCAGTTCAGCTCTAAGCTGCAGTAGCGGTTATGTAAACCATAAAATGATGTTATCAAAACATTCAAGTTATAATCTTCACCAATAAATATAAATATTGAAATGTTAAAAAAATTAAACTCATCATTAAATACCACAACACTTCAATGACTATACATAGCTTATACTTTGTGCACTTCCAGCATAAGACTTTAAAAATGTATTTAATCTGTCTTGAGTTGTNCCAATAAATATAAATATTGAAATGTTAAAAAAATTAAACTCATCATTAAATACCACAACACTTCAATGACTATACATTGCTTATACTTTGTGCACTTCCAGCATAAGACTTTAAAAATGTATTTAATCTGTCTTGAGTTGTTACAATGTAGCACATTTTCCAAGCAATTCCCTTGTAAAACTGTTCCAAGGTCAGAAGTTATCTTCCATCCTTTGTGTACAGAAGCACAGTGTAAATGTTAGTATTCAATACTACATTACGCTGCAAGGGCATGCCATGAGTTATGATACAGACAGAGAAAACATTTGCAACAGCAACAAAAAAAATGTTTTTGCAAAAGAGAAATAACTGATTCAGATTTACCGCTTGGTATTTTCCAGTGAAATTATTTGCTTTGAAATTTGTGGATGGTGAAACTATTTTGAGTGATAATAATAATAATGATAAATTTTACTGCGGACTGGGAGAGAGTTGGGAATGAAGACCTAAACAGCCATAAGTCAACTGTCACTTTTTTCACTTCTGTACCTGCTGTGACCTCATTAGAAGGTCAGACCAAGTGGAACACTTGAGCGTTGGACGGTGCATTTGACAGGATAACTGTGCATCTTTAAAAACTGAGACTGCACGAGTGGTTTATACCAGACACAACTTCTTGGCAGCTCAGTCTCGGACTATCGGCGAGCGTTACTAAGCCCTGTTGCAACACTGATCAAGTGTCTGTTGTGTCATAGTAGGTGTGTTGTGAAATCTGATTTGCATTAATATAAATTACAGTTCTAGGCATTAAGAAACATTTGAATATAGTAGAAAGAAAAATCAATAAACCATATTAGTGATATATTTGGGAATTTATATTTCTTAGAAAATCCTTTCAACTGAGGAACACCTAAAATTTTGAGTTTGTAGTAAAAATTATCCCATGCTTAAATTTAAAGACTAGCAACAGCTATTTAACGTAAATGTAATAATTGTCATTTAGTTACAGTTGCATGTAGCATAGAAAAAATAATTAGGGATGTCAAACTCGATTCTACGATTCCTTGATACCATCGATTCTTTAAGAATCGTATAATCAAGAATCGGACAACCAAGAATCGAACAACCAAGAATTGAAGTGTTAAAAACTAATTACTACAAATACATATATCAACTCTCAAGAACGGTTTAAAAATACTTGATTTATGCCAATAATTGAATCACTCTTGCGCATGAAAATATAGGATGCAGAAATAATCTGAAATTAAAACTGTACTGGCCGTGTTCAAACTTATACGGTTTCCAAAAATTTGTTCTCATGAACGAGGTGATTGTACAAGAGGATGAGATGAGTATACATGAACATTGGTCTGCGAAATTTTCATACATAAATATCTGTTAACAAAATGAAGCAATGACGAAGAGAGGCGGGGGAAACTATTGATTTCAAGAGCAACTTGAAGAGTGGAGGTAACGAACAAGGAGGGATTGTTCAACGCCTAAGCAAAAGTTGGTTTCGACAACGATCACAAATAAAAGCGGCTGCTATTCTCAGAAATAAAAGTGCTGACCAGTACACAGATATCATATAGAAAGTGTATCATACAAATGATTCAGGTAGATGTGATGCATGTTTATTTTCAGTCTTAGTTGCATGCACTTACTGAGGAGAGATAGAAGAAGGAAAAAAATGTTTTTCATAACTGTTAGTAGTGAGGCTCCATTTTTTTGTCCTATTAACAGTTTTTTACAGAACACATTTTTATCTTTTTAATTTTTTGCTTCAATGGTCTGTTCCTGGTCCCTTAAAGAGAGAAAACAAGGGTTTCCTCTAGTTAACTTTCCACAAATTACTGCTTGAATGAAACATGTTTTTCTAGTGCATTTGTGTTAAAATATAATTGAAATCCTCAATGTTATAAAAATAAGCATATAGTAAACTGATTAATTTAATTTATTGCATTTAATGCATTACCATCATACTACATATTTGAATTAACTTTGAAAATACGCATTTTCAAAATGCTCTAATATTTATAACATATTAACTATGCAAATTTATACAAGTTATTTTTATTAAATAGTAATACTAAAAAACATTTTATTAGCTACACTACTAGTAGTATGTAGAACTGCATAATAGAAGAGAATAATGTTACCTTCCCCTTCATGAGCAGGATCCATTAGTGCCATTCTCTTGCTTAATGGTGAAAGAGACTTCTCACGTTTTTCATCCTTCTTACGAGAACTGCAAAGGAACAAAATAAATTTTCTGGTTTAATATATCACATGGATGTAAAAAGTAGGTAAATAAAAACAGGCTTAATATGACTGCTTTTATGGCATACCAATAGGGGCTGGAAAAATTAGCTTTGTTTTAGTATAAATTAGCATCTATTTTTTTTACACTAGAACTTTGTTAAATGTAAGAAATATTACATAATCAATTCACATAATTATTTTTCTTGAGCAGATGATCTGATGAAGTCGTGCGTTTATCAAAAGAAACCCTTCTCCCACGACACACTGCAATAACAATACTTACAAAAAACTGTCGGTAGCCTATAACCCATTGGCAGAGACCTAAAAAAATAGGTGTTATTTTTTTCAAAAATGTGTAATTTTTTTGAAAAATAGCCATAAAACCTGAAATTGTAGCAATTGTTATTTCCTTGCAAAAATACCTAACTCCCAGAGAAATATACAACCACGTTTTTAAGACAAAACCACTAGTTTCCTATATCAACAGAAAACAATTTCACATTTTCTTACTTAAGATTTCGTATTCTGCCCGACACCTGGAACAACGGTCACAATGCACTGGCAACGGCATACTGTTTCATGAAGAGACTAATGTAAACAATTTATACACAATTATAAAAGCACTGTTTAATAATAATAATAATAATAATAATAAAAGTGCCTTGTACGAACAGAAAAAAATTGAGAAATCCACCTTTAAGGTTTTGAACTATTTGAGCTTTCCAAAACAGATTTTTTCGTTAGGCCCACCGAGATAATTTTTGTTTGTTCAAAACGTGTCATTTTTACCGCACATATTTACAGGGAATATGTATAGTAAATGTACAGTTAACTGGAAGAATACAAGATTAAAATACGTGCTAATTCAATTTACAAATATATTCTACATAAGCAAATGCATATAAACACATTTTTAACCACCGTGCCACTTTGTAAAAAATAAATAACTGTTGGATAACAGTGAAAATACTACGATTGTAAACAAACTCAGCGAGTTAGTTGGCACAAATTCTATAGATAACATGGTGCTTGGTAGACGTGAACACTACAACGGTGGGGTTTCCTAGCGAACAAATTAATTTTTTTTTGCAACGCCATGCACTAGGATATTTACTCAAAGTCACGCATCATCACTTGTGCTCATGTTATTTATGGCTGTAAACACACGTTATGGAAAGTAAAACAAGTTTTTGTTTATGGTGATAAATAAAAGAAATCTACTGGCCAACTTCGCATGCATTCATATTAGTATTCGAATATGCAAAAACACATACAATAAATTGTAAGAAGCAACTACGAGACATAAAACAATAATTCGCAAAAATACTACAGGATTTTGTACAATTCGTCAATTACAGCTAAAATGCTCAAAAATTGTAATTTTTTATTTTTTTATGTGAAATTTTGCATTTAGAAAGTGCTAAATTTTCAGGTCTCTACAGCAGTGATGAAAATTTCATCTTAACTCGTGCGCTAATTTACGTTCAGATTTGCTGACAAATATTCTCTAGCTGCTTGTATTCTATGGCTGTCAAGGTCTTATAATAATTCCCGCTACCTTAACAGTTAACACTTCTGTTTGGTGATTTTTATATTTTTGAGCTGTGTACGCGAAAAGAAATTATGGAACAGGTATGTCGTTCAAAGAAAATTACAAAACGTGATCTACGAATTATCGACACTTAGGCATTCAAAATTTTTAACACAGAAAAATAACTAGTTGCTCCGACGTAGATGGCGGATGTTTGTTAAACAGTGAGACGAGTATTCCTAACCTCAACCACAAAACGTAATATAAACATTCATTGTGTGTCTGCGTGCATTTTTTTTTGCCATATTTAGTTAGCAAAGCAACAAAACAGATCATTTTGTAATACTCATTCCTCAAATATTGGTTTAGTTGCAAGTAAAGGTAGGTGTTAATACGTATTCAAAATTACTTTATTTGAAATAAAACTGGAAAAATCACTTTATATGAGCTAAAATTCGGGTTATTTTTGGTTTTATCGCAAATGCTATTTTTTCAAGTCTCTACCCATGGGGGTTTGTATTGTACCCCACTTTCCTGTGCTTATATTATGTTCCTTCCCATTATTATTAACAAATTTGTAACATGCCACTCGATATGTAACAAAAAAATAAACACCCACAAATAAAGTATACAATATCAACGTGACTAGCAGTAAAAAAATAAAAGAGAATGCACAGTGAATTAATTACACATTTCAAAGTACAGCACAAAACAATTTTTGCTTTATTTCAACTTATAGGGTAGTAGTTATGAAGCACTTGCAACTGTTTAGTTCATAAAAAGAAAATAAAGGGAAGTAAAAAAATTAAGGAGAATAAAATTAAAACATGTTTACTTATAAACAAATTTTTTGTAAAGAATTAATTTTTTTTATTAAAATAAAAGCAGTGCTCTTTAAATAGATTTATAGGTACTGGCAGCAAACTGATACCAGACACTAATTTACTTTCTCTTTCAAAATGTACTTTGGCCAGAACAAATTCATTTTTATCACAGTTGCATATGTAGTAAAATATTGGCTCACAAGAATATATATAAACATACTTGTGATCATGATCGGGTAACACCAACAAGACTGATTTCCATAATATGAATTCGTCACCCTCTTCTGAAACGTGTAAATTCCAAATCTCCAGTTTCATTTCCACAAAAATGTATTGGCATCTTCTTCCACCCATTGGTGGATTAAATTTACACAACTCGCTTACATCACGACCACAGTGTATGAAATAGCTGCAAAACTGAAGGTTAATAACACCAACTACACTTTCTATGATATATTCGCATTAGGTTAGTTTAACTCTTTTTATTATGCATCTGCATTAGGTTAGTTTAGTCAGAAACATCTCAAAAGAATATCAAACACACTAATTACGTACAGTTCATACAGTTAGTCAGCCTTAGCTCTTGAAAATAGTTTTTTCACTCATAAACGTTCTTGAACTTAAAGATGAAGATGTAAATAACAATTAGACCACCCAACCTCTCCGAACGTGAATGTGTACCTATATTTTTTTATACATATGTAACAAAACTAAGAGTGCTGGATACATTGGTCTTGGAAAATCTGAAATGACTGCACTCAGTGCAAGTACAAACAAATTGGAATACGTGGCATTCAGCCAGTGTGCACTGAGCACAGTCCAGCGCAGTGTTTAAAAGACGCCATGATTGATGGAGTGTTTAGCATCTTTACAGCAAATACATATATCTATGACAAAGCTCCTAAGTAAATGTGTCCACTTTTTTCTTGAACTTGGCAAACAAAGTTTGAGAAATAAGGTGTATAAAAATATTACTTTTGTAAATATTGTAACTAATTAAATTGATGATTTCTTTATTTTCAATGGCAATTAAATTGATGATTTCTTTACTTACAATGTGAACGAGAAAAAATTGCTTTTTAAATAAGGGTTAAACCACCTACAAAATAATAAAGATTTGGCAGGACTGTGTGTTTGGTTTGTAATCAAGAGTTTTTCATTATACTGGTGTTTTTAAGTTTGGGGTTTTTATTTTGATGCGCGACTCATACAGACACATTTGTTATATACAACTTTGCCTCATCTTCACGTCACTCCAGGTGGTGTTTGAACCCTGGACTACTTGATACAAGCGCCAACCAGCACACCCCAAGGCAAGGGGCATCCATGGACACGGCAGTCAAGACCGTCTTCATCTTTATGTCAGATGATGCATGTATGATAGAAGCCAGCCAAGCAGACCAGCACTGCCCCTAAGTTCGCAGGAGCAATGCAACCCCGCATACGAGAAAAACTGCACTTCCAGTCTCCCCAGAGAGATAGTGACCTTTGCCGCTAAGGGAGGAACTCCAGTCCAAAAACACCCTAAGGACTTGCAGCAGGCCGTCCAGCCAGTTGATACTCAACAGCTCACTCCACCACCTCGTGTGCTGGAGCCCTCTGCTCATACCGCCTTCCTCACAAAGAACAAAGAACCACCGTTACCTTCATGACATCTTCCAAATCTTAGCCCAGTGTCCGCCGAAGAAGTCTTCAGCCCCCTTAACACTCACTACCACTCTGGTAGTGACACCCGGGTCCTTTCTGGATGACAGCATTAGAGTTAGTTAGGGTCAGTTAGTATTATAGCTACCTAGCCGTTTGTGCTCGTCTAGTTTAGACCCAGGTCCCCTTCACCTGGTATTACCATAGTGTACTTCCATTACAGTTCATTTATAGTTAGGAGTTAGTACGGGCCACCATGTCTATTCCTAAATGGGAATAAACTTGTGATCTTACCTAACCTCCGAGTACTCATTTCTACTGTGGCTGTATCTTTAATCCCAAGTAGACATCTGCGTTGTTGAAACCCTTTTGCCGAACCTAGAATAGGACTGAGAGAACTCCCTTAACCGGGCGCATGTACGTGTCAAACACACATTAGACAACTACCCATACTGTGGATCAGGTACGCCAAGGTACCTGGTGCACACGCATGGTAGAGCCACAACCACTCGAAACTCAATCCACAAGATCGCTAGTGATCCAGCCCAGCAGATTCACTCCATGCACCACGTTATTTTCGCCAGTTGGAGTGATAATTCTGGTTCTGGCGGTCTCACCATTTCTAGACCATCCCACGACGCGACTAGACATCCCGATCAACCTAGAACTCCATCCACCGTGCTGTTATTTTTGCCGGTTGGAGTATAGGACAAGCTGGGTGGCCTAGCCACGACTGGCTAAACACACAAATAGGGATTTTCGTCGCCTGCTCTTCCTTAGCGTGGTAGACCTTAGTTCCTTCCTCTATGCCATTCACCCATAGGAGTGGTGCAAAGTGACAGCTAAGAGAGCAACTACTGCCTCTGAGCCTAGCTTAAACTGCAACCCAGCGCCAACTACCCTCTGCAGTCTAACCCCATGGGGAAAACCTCAAGCCGCCCGCCAACTGGAGAGGCCTCAACCTCCCACGTCCCCCCAGCTCCCTCTTTCAGTCACCCCACAAGACTGCCAGCAAGCTGCATCCTATCATCGAGAGATTTTGCTAAGGACTTCCAGTACCTCTGGAAGTAGCCACCCGTGGTTCAGACCCACCAGGACCAGCAGCCCTTCGCGGGTTTCAACCAGCACTGCCAGCCGCAGCACCATCTTCGTTCAAGGACTGGGCCAGAGTTCCAGCCGGCACCAGCAGCAACAGTGGCAGAGTTAGGAGCTACCCCGGGCCACGCCCACTACAGGTAAACCAGTAGCTGTGTGCAAACCAGTAGTTCGAAGAACCGCTAAACCTAACCGGACTTTATGCAGTGCCGTCATGCCACGAGCCCCAGTTTATATACCAGCGGGGCACCAGTAAGCAGCCAATCAAATCAATCCGGTTAGACTGCCAGTGTCTCTGACCAGCACAATAAAACCTTGCCCGACCGTGACGTCGTCAGTCAACTGACATCACGCGTAACTCTATCCGCCATTTTTCACAAGTTTTCCTGAATCTGATACAATAATCACCCAAAGTAGCAATGAAAGAAACTTAGAAAAAATTAGCATTTATAGTTTAAATTTGAAAGAAAATCAAATTGATCACAATTTATGACTTTTTCCAGTCCATACATTCGACTGATTTTTTACAGGAACCCTGCATACACCTAATGTTTAACACATTTCAGAAAATAATAAAATCCACATAAGCTCTGCTGGTTAAATAATGTAATTAATTTATAAGCAAAAAGATTTTCTATGATCTTACATTTGCCGGAAAAAACAAGTATGGAAAAAATTAAGAGACTTAACAAGTCCTAACAGGTAGGTGGGGGAAAGAAGATTTTAGTGGAAAACACATTCAAAGTTAATGTAATCAAGTAGTTGCGGGCAAACCTATTCTGACTCCACGTAACAGAAAGACACACACACACACACTGCTTTTGAAATGCAGGTTTTTTTTGGTGCATTATTAAGACTCAGCATGGCTTCGCCAATCAAACACATGAGAACACTTGGCTATCAACTCAAAATTCTAAGGATAATTTTTTTCTTTTGTGATATAGCTCAAAGTGGCATTTCAATTCTGTACAGGATCAGTAATTCTATTAATGTATTGGTATCTGAAATGTAACGTGCCTTAATTAAGGATTCTGAATGCTTTTTACGATAATAATTTGTATTGTTTTCTATTTGTTAAATCCAAAGCAAAATTAATGTAGACCTCTCAATACGTTCAACATAAAGTATAATTAATTAATTAGCAATGTAAAATTTTTTGTCAGTTCCTAAAAATAATGTATAGAGGTTCTATTTTATTAAAAAGAAAAAATAGTTATCTAAGTGAAAATATTTTATATGGTTCATTGCACAATATTATAAGAAAACAAATAGTAACAGGAAGTTTATAAAGCAAATACATTACTGCAAATAGGTTTCAAACCTGTATTGATATAATACAGGCATCAACCCATCAATACTTAATCATAAATGTTTCCAATTATCTACACAAAATTTGTCCTATTAAAACTATTTTAAATTACTTCGAAAGTACTTAAAATATTAAAAGTGTGATCAAGACCTGAACTGCGAACTGATGAGCACTTTCAAGGAATCTGTTCGGAACGAAAATAGATAACATACAGGAACACACCCATCACTAATATTAAAGAAACAGTTAAGTAAACTATTACATCATACAAGTAATGTACTGTCATAGTGCGACGTTCAGAGAAAAAATTAATAGCTTACTCACCTCTTCTTGTGCTTCTTCAACTTGCGTGAACGGGATGGTGATGGGGAGTTGGATCCAGAATGTGATGAACCAGAACTGGAATCACTCGATGAAGATGACGAGGAGGAAGAAGAGTGTGAACTAGAACTACTACTAGAAGAACTGGAACTGGAACGACGGCGACGCTTTCGGGACCTGTTGCACATATTCGATATTAAGTACAAAATAGTTACAGTGGTGTTTTATTGTGCATTAAGTATTAACTGATGTAGCATTTTGCACTGTTTCCCTAGAAACCAAACTCATACAAACGTTACTTGATTTTTCAATTAAGCACAGATCACACAAGATACATACACAATTATACTAAATCTCATGCAAGAATATCTCATGCACAGCAGATTTCACACTGAAGCACGAGTTACAGAAGGCGCTTTTTTCAGTAGAGTTTTGCTTGAAACGAGTGATTCTATTGGTCATTCTCTGCTAGCCATGGGACCACCTATATATCAACCAAAGCAGTAGGAAAAAGGCAGAAAGAAGTACAAAAAATATCCTGGTATGTTCAATAGCCACTACTTTAAAATACCATGTGTTCAAGAGATTTAGTTATTAAAATTATGATTAGTTTAGATTTCTAAGGTTTTCAATTTTTTTTAGTACAAGGAGGCATTCTGCTACAAGTTTAATATGTGGACTCGTTTCTTATTGAATTAGCCTGATATTCTGGTAGGAGATTTCTCATGGGAGGACTCGCAAGAAATCTGTTTTTAATTCCTGTAAACACAGCTCTACATAAAAAAATACTGTAAACAATACATATACTAGGAATTTAAGTTAAAAAAATATGTACCAAAAAAACCTTTTATAAATGCACCACCAACGAATTTTGAAACCAATTTAGAAATTAAAATGTAAATCTGGTGAGAAGAACGCACACATTAAAAAAATTATTACCATCAAACACACCATAAAATGGCTCAAGGCATGCCACTTTTTAAATAAGTAGACCCGAGTGTAAAACAACTGCCGTAATGGTCTACAGTTAAATATCATTCACCAGAAACATAATAATGAAACACCATGCAACATTAAAACATGCAAAAATTCGCTGATACGACCCCTCAGTTTCCAGGAATAAAGTTGTCAGTGGGAGATGGTCTTCAGGAGGGAAATTTTAAAAGAATTTCGACCCACCCCAATCCGCAAATGCGAAAACGTGTAATTTTTTGCACCTAGTCAATGTTCAATTGTCTCTGGTGCAAAAATGACAGGTTTTATTAAATTTAATATAAATTTATTTTAATAGGCAGACGTCTTCCGAGAAAAAAACAATACCCTAAAATGCAGTATTGGAGCACTCCTTGGTAAAAAAAAGCCTAACCATATCACAACATGTAATTTTTCCAAGTCCATTTTCATTGACTTAAATGCAGGAAAACAGAGGCTTTATAATTGAAATATTAACATTATATATATTATAGGGATGGGTCAGTTCGGTTCCAATTTCTACCGGTTCTTGAGGTTTGACTGGGAACCGGTTTTAGGTTAACAACAATTACTCGGTTCTTACAAAAATAACTATGGTATTTACTCATGTATAGCGCGCCCTTTTTTCCCAACATAAAGGAAAAAATTTCTGGGGTGCATGGAAAAACAATTAAATAGTAGTAGTCATAAACTGTTCGGTGGTGTTTGGAGAGAAGTGTATGGGATTAGTCTGTTATCTCATGTCTCCCTCTTACATCAACACTCCTATCCCTTCTCTCTCTCTCTCTCTCTTTATATATTTGCGCTTCAAGATAGTAGGAAATGGTGATTTAAGCTATTTTATGAAGCAGTTGATATGTGCAGATAATACATTAAACTCAAGAAGACGCACTGAAAAGGCACAAGTATGCTTAATGGAAGCAAATACCAAAATAATTATTAAGTGCCAACAAAATATTCCAACACCAGAAACAAGAACATATACAAAGCAAGCAGTCAGTGCCCTGCTCAAAATTAGCTAGGTACAGTTCCTTTGCGAGTGTGCAAAAAAGATTCCATCGCAAAACAATGCGTGGTTTTAATAAATAAATAATATTTATTTTTGCTAACCTGCTGAAGTGGGAGGGGACGCGCGAAACACAAATTGGCGAACCAACATCAGATGGGCTTGGTGATTACAGACATACAGCACCAACAATAACTCAAAGTAACTTCGTCAAACTACTAACACATGAGAAAAGATTTCCAAACTATTCAGCTGAAACAAATTTTCCCAAAACCTTAACCTTCTGCTCAAGCAGAACTGGGTTGATAATCAAAGTTTGAGAACAGGAAGGTGACTAACGAGATGGTTAACGTAACCATACTGGACCGCCACAGGGAATGCCCTACTAGCTGACAGGGCAGCAGTGTAAATGAAGCGCAATCCGAGTATTGAACTTGGATGGGATATATTTCCACCACGATGGCCTCGTGAGCTCATGGATCACTCTCACCCTGTTCACAACAAATGTTTTCAGTTGATAGGAGAGTTCATCCAACAAAGAACAATTTGTAAGTTTGTCAAGGCATTGCCAGGGGCAAACAACTCTACCAAATGAGGAAGCCGACACACCAACAAAAAAGTCTCAAAAAGCTCCAAACATGGGATGGACTGAACCTTGAGTGAGGAAACCTTTGATTTGCCCACTACCAAAACCAATGGTACTGGGGAAAAGTGCAGTACAATTAAAACCAATTTCTAATTTTTTCAATTTAGTGTCCAAAAAATTAATAGAGTAATGAAACAACACGTAACTAGGTTCATAAAAATACTTACAGGAGAACATCTGTATTTACCCCATTTAAAGACACCATCTTTCTATAAAGACTCATTTCTGAAGAACTGTAAATAATTTGGACAAAAAAAATTGAAAAAATGATGGAAATCTGCTGGGAAATTAATTAGTTGCACTTTTTTTGGTTGCAGCGCATTGTGTTTCTCTTGGTGAGCGCTGTACGAGGCCCTGCTAGCTCATCTAAAAACAAATATCAACCCCTTAGGTCGCCAACAATAGCCCATACTTATTCACCCACCTTCCACCCCTCAGGTGGACAAATGATTCCACATGTGATGCGACAAACCTCAGTGTTTATAATGCCAATGTGCTCTCACTCCCTTACCTTCACACTTTGTTTGTGTTATTACGACTTGGATTTCTCTTGCGTTCTGATTACAGTTTGTTGAAGATTTAGTAATGCACTTAGTTTTTTTTTGTACATGCTATCAGTTGCTTGGGAAGTTACCAAATTAACTCACAAATACAACTCTGGACTACGAAGCAAGGCTTCTTCCCCCCACTGTGATTTCCACCAGTCTATCACCCTTAACAATAACAAGATACATTCTTACTTCTTCAATACAGTCTTTTTCTCCCCCAACTACAGCCACCTGTTTACTAGATTCATCAGACATGACAGAGATGTGATTATTAGTGCGTTTATACAGTCAGTTGAAACCACAGATTCTGTAACCTGAGTTTCTGAAAGTAGTGTACAATATAAATAATGAAACTTCACTTTGTTTGTAACACTGCACAAAAAAATTACCAGTGTACAATGTCACTTTTTGTGATTGATTGGTGACAAGAGAGGTTGCAGGTACACTTCCTGTAGCATCATTTTATTTGGAAAAGGTATTTGTATAAATACAAATAAACATTTCCATTTAATATTCTCCAATTTTTCAACTAGGAGCCAACATGCATTAAATTTTGGTATGGAGAAAAGTAGGCATTGTCCAATGTTAACGTTTTTGGAATTGATTGGTAACGCAGGAGGTTGCAGATACTCTTTGATGGTATCAAGAAAACTATTAATATAAACCAATACTTAGTTGAAATATTGCCACATTTTTTTCACAAGAGGCTACCAAACATTGAATTTTCGCTGGGAAAAAGTAGGCTGTGGTCAGTGTTACCGTTTTGGCAATTGATAGGTGACAAATGAGGTCACAGATACCCTTCTGTGGTATCAATTTATTCTGAGGACATCAGACTCAAAATATATTAATACTCCATGCAAAAATCATGTTGATTTACACCAGAGGCGAGACAACATGGAATTACAATGCACTGTAAATCCTTGTGCTGCTTGATGATTTCAACATTTGGGAGAAAGAGGAGGCTAAGTACCGTATTGTCCTAAATATAAGTCTGTAACTTTTTCCAAAATTTTTGAGCAAAAATTAAAGACTCAACATATATGTGGAAACCTCAGAAGTGAAGGTGAAACCTGTAGTGAAGAAGTGTGAATAGGTAACTAAAATTAACTCTTACCAACATGTACAGGACCTATGTTCAGTATTCAATTTATTTTTACATGGGAAATATTTTGTGTGTAAATTAAAAGAGTTAATGTGACCTGAAAGCTTTTAATGGCACTGAAGAAAATTTATTGAACATAAAATTATCTAATTATCTATAACTTAAAGTTTATAGTAACAAACTGTTTATACCAATCCCAAACTTTTTTCCAGTGTGTGAACCTTAAAATCAATAGGTTGACTTATAAGCGAGCCGACTTATATTTGGGACAATACAGTATAGGCATTTTTTTCTCAGAAGACGTCTGCCTAAAAAACAAATTTATATTTAAAGCAACCAACCTGTCATGCCAACCTTAACTTCTGGAAACCATGAGGGGTAGTTTTAGTAACGTTCTACTAAATTTGTGAAAATGGAAAGCAATAAGAATGAGTAAGGTTTACATGTTTTGTTGTTAGTGACAGTCAAGTGATATGCTTGAAACAAAAATGTTGAATTGTTTTTATCTGGTTCTGCAATAGACGGTATTAATGTTACTTGCAAAATATGTAGTGTTAAATAAAACCAAATTTAGACTAATTGATGGTTTGCATTTGGGAGATTAGCTACATATTTGGGTTGGTAAAAAAAAATTTGTTCATGAACAGGAAGATTTATAATTAATGGCCCTCACAGAATAATTAACATAAAAATGTTACTAATAACTTTTAAAAAACAGTAGAACCCTGTTATGAAGAATCTCAAGGGAACACTTTTTATGTTTATTATTGAGGAGAAACTTCAGACGTACATGTCTTGAAATAATATACTCACTTTCTCTCCTTCTTCTTTTTGGTTTTGGTCCTGTCTTTTTCCTTCTTATCTTCGTCCTCATCTGTCTTGAGCAGCTGTTTCAGTGTTTCCTTCACCTCTAAAGTCTTGGAGGGAGTCAAGCCTGGAATGACATCTACGTCGGACAGTTTTGAAGTATTGAGGGCCTTGTTTTTCAAATATTCAATGGAGTTTTGAGCCTCTTCATGGAATGGAATGAGTGCCAAACAGCTGTTGTAGGAGTTCAAAGCTTCTTCAAACTTGTTTTCATCTTCATAGCTGTCAGCAACAAAAGCACACGAACTAAGATTTTAAACAGTACAAACAGAATGTTTAAAAAAAAAACTGCCGAAGAACTATTACAAGGAAAACACAAAAAAAAAATTTATCAGATAGTATTTACGTTGTATAGAAGTACATTTTCATGGTACAGATTTACAAAGATCAGGATGCATAATTTTATGCAGGAACCAAATAAAAGGTCCATGTTAACTTACATCCTACATTTAATGTTTTCCAAGGTAAAACCTTCCAAGATTCTGCTGAAATTGTTAGCAGCAGTACTTTGTACACCCCTTTTTGTGCCACTGCAAGCCTGCCTGTGTACCTTACCAAAAGGTGCTAAAAATGTCCAACTTGTAACTGAATGAATGGCTCTGTGTGCGTGTGTATATAAATATATACACTCGCCCACCGACCCATTCAACCACCCAGGCATGTCACTTATCTGCTGACTACCTTGTTCCACACACAGGCAAAACATTGTAATGTACATAATGGATTATGCATAGGGCAATGGACTTTTTGCGATCGCGAATTAACGACGATAAATGCAAAATCGTCACAAAATTTAGTTTTTACACAAAATATGGCATATTGGACTTCAAAACACTAAAAAGAAAAATGTTTTCCAGTAAAATTTTGTTTACAGTATTGCAAAGTAAACACGCTCTCACATTTTAACACTATGTGCCGAAATGCCGTATTTCGGCATGTATAGGCTGCACATAAAAAAAAATGACCACAGAAAGTGGGGTAAGACTAATTTACAAAATATTGGCATTAAAAAAAAATTTACCCCAAAATATGTTTAGAAATTGGTCATACAGTACATTTTAATATTTTAACTTAGTTTGTAAGGAGGTAAAAAAAACTTTAAAATGAATGTAGGGATGGGTTGAATAACCAAAAATGTTGATTCCGGTTCCGGTGCCGATTCTACAATTTAAATATCGGTTCCAGTATTTGGTTCTATGTATTTTGTATACTTGCCTTGTGCTTGCAACTTTATTAAACCAATGCAGGTAAAATTCATTAAATGTTTTATTTAACCATTATATGGAAGAATTGAACAATAACACAGCGTGAAGATAAGTTTTAATGTATACAGATAAACTTGTTGTATTAAATTTATTTAAGGTTAGTAAATATGTAAAAAATTCTTTTTTACATTAATATGTGGTGATTGTGATATGTTTGGAAAATACTTTAATTAAATAACTCATGGCCCTCAAACCAAAACATTGTGGCGTGCTGTACGATAAAGGTAACCTACAAAAGTTCGTTAAAAGAAGGTGAACAGCTGTGGTGGGCGGCCGGATTTCTCATACTTTACTTCTTTCATGGTGTCTGGGTGGCCATTTTTTGCGTCTTTTACACAGTGACTCACTGGTTTTTTTTTGCCATACTGGAATGTGACACCTAAAAAAAGTCTCTTCTTCCTCTCTTACTCACTGCCCGGCCCATGACCATCCTACCAAACAAAGAAGGCTTGGAGGAATGTATGGATCGGCTAGCAGGGTTGTTAACAGGGGGGGTTTTGAGAGATGAGAGAGAGAGAAGGGAGAGGAGAGATGAGATAACAGACTATTCCCATACACTTCCCTCCAAATATCGCGGAACAAAAACCAATTACTACAAATACATAACCTATCACCTCTCAAAAACTGTTTAAAATTACTTACGGCAGTAAATGAATCACTCTTGGAAAATTACTTGGTGTGTGAAAATATGAGACACGGAAATAATAAGAAAATCAACCCATACTGGCAGTGTTCAAATTTATCACTTAGTATATTAGTATTTACTAGCTTCAGTTTGGTAGTTTTGTTTTTAACAAGTTTCGTTTCATTCTAAAAACTAGGGGTATGCGAGATCCCGAACTTCTGGAAATTTTTTGGGAAATCATAACGATTTTCTTATCATGCGGAAAATAATTATTTCCAGATATTTCCGGGAACAATTTATGTTCACGTCTGTATGTGTTGTTCCAACTAAAATAGAAAACGATTTTCATGCGAGAAGCTTGCTTCGTATCGACTATCTACATAAGCGATTAGGTTTTGATGAATACGGTGCATAGGCCCTAATGACATTGTGTTTTTTTGACCAAGGAAGAAACTGTGGACAGAGCTGAGCTTGTCTCCCTCCCTCTACAACCTCCGCTCCCTTCAGAGCCTTTCCATCCCTCGTCGCTCTTTGCACCCCCGTTCCTCCTTCCCAACCATTATGATGACATGGCATAATGCTGTTGCTAAACTAAAGTTTATTAATCTTACTGCGAAAAATACTTCACATTACCACATCAAGTTTGTACCCATTGTGTTTTTTAAACCTACCTAGTCAAGTTACGATGTGATAAATTTGTGTTTCCATGGCAGTAATAAATATACTGTAACGTGTGTCATTAACCGCTGCATGTGAAAGGATATGGCTGCTCCGTGGCCGTTACGCTGGCCCAGTGTGTGAGATTGCAAATATTGGACGTGCGGAATATATACGATTTAACCGTGAACTGGTTTTATGACTACGTTAATCACACATCTGTTTATTTATCACAACGTAACTTCACCCGAAGTGTTTGAAACACAATCATGTAACGCGCTTACGTTTTTGTGATCTCAATGTTTCCCACAATCTCAACAAATTACAAAGCGTGGCCAGAAATTTTTTAAAAAATAATTAAATAAACCTAGTAAAAATTAAGTACCTACACAAAGAAATACGAGCAGAATAAAAGTTACGGTAGGCCTATTTGTATGCATGTTCACCACTATCTTTTAAGTTCATCACTGTTATACAAAAAATTAGCAACACGACTTGCATGTCTGAATTTACTGTCTTTTTCGTTGGACTAGTTGCTCCTACGTTTTAATATGTAACAAAATAATACAAAAACACATCAAAAACAAGAGTTTAAATACTACAGCCCTTTCCCCACAGTTGTAACAGGATTAAGCAGTCGCTACAAAATATTAACGTGTATTATATGTAATGTGCTATATCGTGTATAACAAATATGTTAACAATGTAAAATAATGACCGTAAGATGCTTATAGGACTAAATTGAGAATATTCGTACGTAATTGATTTTTAAATATGACAGAATTCTTTGAACAGCAGTAAACAGTAAACAATGCATTTGACTGTTAAAACGTGGAAGTTACATGGCAGTGTTTATGGTTACGTGTACCGGAAGGATACATAATTGGTAATCAAATATATAAATTTAGCAGGGCTTCAGAAAAGCGTGAAATAACAGTGAATTGACTATAGTTGTATTTTAAAGATTTTATAACTGGAAAGTCTTTTTTGCAGAAAAAACAAGAGCTACAGGAAATTGGGTATTTATAAAGGCAAAATTTTATAGCTTTCCCTCAAATTACACACTTTTCCTTTGTCCCCTTGAAAAGTGTAAATAAGGGGTTTCGCTGTAGGTACCAGAAAAACAACAAATTAGGTAGATTTGTAAATAGTAATGCAACATGCAAGAGAATACAGAGAACAGATGGGTAACAAATTATTAACAATGTTGTCGCAGAGCATATTTGGAACCCCGCTATAACAGCTGACACCGGCAAAATAAATTATCGCTAGAGCAAATTATTGTTACAACCAAAAATTACTGAGTGGCCTCATTTCACCCAGTGTTGTTGTACACACACTTCCTGGGCATCCTGTGTTTGTGTTTTCTGAATGCTCTTATGCGCATAGAAGCTAACAATGTAGTGCATCTGACAGCTGCATTTGCCACACATGACAAAATTAGAATAACCGATAATCACTGACAATTAAAAACTTTTTTTGCCATCCCTGATCAGGACAGACATGCCACAAAGCCTGAAAATAAACACACATCACATCTGCCTGAACCATTTGAATTTATACTGCTTCTAAATCTCATCTGTGTAATTGCAGGCACTTAGCATTTTTTTATTTGTCATCAGGCAAACAACTTTGATGAACCTAATGCCTCTACTTCCTTTTTCCGCTGGTCTGCAGGGCTAGTTTGCAGAAGAAAAAAGATAAGATTTACATGTGTCAACATTAAGAAAGAGTGATACTATGATAATATCGTTACATGCAAACAAGTACATACAAGCAAGTAATACAAAAGGGCATTCATTTTCAACTAGCATATTGACGATGTATTTAATATACTGGTTTTCAACGAGTATAATAACAACGTATTTAATGTAGAACAAGGTGATGCATTCAAAAATTGCTGTAGCGAATGTGTCATTATAGCCTATACTCGTTACAGCATGGTTCCACTGTAATTTTATCAGTGTCTTACCTCCTTCCAAGTGCAACTAATGTTTCACCCATATATTTTCTTGCATTCTGGTGGTTAGGATTCAACTTCAAAGCAGTTTCAAAATCCTCTATTGCCTTCTGAAAACTTCCACTGTTTGCATATCTAAATTTGGGGAGAAAAAAAAAGCTCAACAAAACACAGTATTCAACATTACACATCAAACATATACATACAATATGTACACAGCAGCTCATAGATAGCTCAAAGAATAAAACAGGCACAGTAAAAATCTATGTTAATATTCTCACTTCTACCCCACCACTACTGTATACAGGTTGAACGGAAACTAAAGGGACAATATTAAGGAAGACAAAAGTTAATATAAATATATGTCCAGAAATGCATATTTGCAAAGATAAATAGCACTGATGAACGACATCATTCTCTCATAACACTCACAGTGTGCTTTCGTGTGTTGTTGATTGCGTGATTGGAGCCAAGGCAAAACACAATGGTCCCTTATTCATTCCAGGAACAGCAGAGATGGTGTTTGTATATGGTCAAGCACATGGAAATGAACGAGAAGCCGCACAGATTTACTGAGCCACGTACCATCACAGACAGCACAAGACAAATCACAAAATCTTTTCAGCCATTTTTGGACGTTTGTGTGAGCATGGGTCCTTTCAAACAGGTGAACATGGAGGGCGACCACGGCATGTTTGTACACCAGATCTTGAGGAACATGATCTACACTATATTGACACACACCCCAGTACAAGCTCCAAGCAAGTGGCCCGCCAGCATGGTGTGAGCCAAGCGACAGTGTTGTGTAACCTGCATGAAAACCGCTACTATTCCTTTTACTTGCAACATGTGCACGGATTATCACCAGCGGATTTTCCACCATAGGGCAGGTTTTATCGCTGCTTTTTGCAGCAAGTCACCGCAATCATGGGATTTCTGTCGTGAGTCCTCTTCACCGATGAAGCCTACTTTGGTAGAAATGGCATCACTAACCTACACAATCGTCATGTGGGGGCTACAGAAAATCCTCGGGGAATGGTTTAAATGTCTCATCAGCAACAGTTCAGCATCAAATTTTGGGCAGGGATTATTGGCTACCACCTACTTGGACCATTTGTTCTTCCAGAACGCCTTAACAAACAGACCTATCTGGACTTCCTGTGGAACACACTACCTCTGCTGCTTGAGAATGTGCCGTTGGCAATGTGACAGGTAATGTGACATGCATGATGGAGCGCGCGACCACTTCCTCCGTACTGTTCATCAACACCTCAACAAAAGCTTCCAGCGAGATGGATAGGACGAGGAGACCGAGCGATCGCCGGACCTAAACCCTCTTGATTTTTACTTGGGACATCTGAAAAGTCTTGTGTATGCAGAGCCAGTTCCTGATGTGCAGACCTTTGAACAGCGTGTCCGTGTAATCACCTCCAGAAGTGTCACGTTTAGTTTCTGTTCACCCATCTGTATACGAATGAATTTGCAGTCACTTCAAAAATTTTACCCTGTATTCTAAAAGTTATCTTGTCATCACTAAATTTCTACCTCTTTCTACAATATCTGTGCTAACTTAGGTTTAGCAACATAAATTCCAGATTCACTAAAATAGAAAACTACATCGAAAATAAAAAGCCCATCCAATTTTTACTTTAGTATAAACAAAAATTCTCTTTCCCCACAAATGATTTGGTTGTGTAATTCAGCATAATTATTTAATCTAGATACTTAAATAAACGTTTAAAAGAAGCAAATTCTCTGCAGTAAATAATACACAATATGTACTACACTACAAGTGCATTAAAACATAAGTAAAAATATATAAAAGGACAGGAATTAAAGTACTCACAGTCTAGTACTCATACTTGTCAACAGGCACACACACAAAAGTGGACGGGCACATTTTTCACGTGATTGCACGATCACGACGTTTTGCTGGCCGAGGTCAGCATCATCAAGCTGCAAGTTGTACGAGCATCCTACAACTCGCCCCATGATGAAACTTGCCTCGGCCAGCAAAAAGCGCGATCGCGCAACCACGTAGAAAATGTGTTGTCCTCCTTTGTGTGCGCCTGTCAACAAATATTGCACTACGAGTACTTGAATTCCTGTTGTTTTATATATTTTTGGTAGCCTAGCAGCCTACTTGCAGTCTTAACCAACCTATAAAACCTAAGTAAGTAACAATAATTCCTTTGCTCATTTCTGTAAGTTTTCTGATTACAGCAAAAAGGCTAATGGTTTTTGAGGTTTTGTTAAGCACCTTGTGCTGTAATGGAACATGTCTTTCCAAAAAAATATTCACCATCACTTGCTATAGGAGAAAATGTTCAATTTAACAAAATGACACTGTTCCTGAAAATCTTTACTCTATTTTGCTGTTTCGTTAAATCCAAATTTACTTATTTTAATGAACACCCTAACACCAATAAGTTATGAAAATGTGTTTATTCCCGTTAAGCCAGAGTTTAGTGGTCAATAGTGCCAAATAACACTTTTATTTAAATTAAATACCAAAGTAATTCACTAGGCATATAATCACGTTAACAAGGAAAAAGTCTAAACACTGCCCCGTTTACCTTTTAAAGAGTGAAAAATCCATTTCCAAAAGACTTTCTATAAAAAATTAAAGCAATTTAATAACCAAATTTTAATTTATTTATAAAGAAAGAAGCTGTCTGGATAAAAGCATATTCCATAAACTATGTCACATTAATGAGAAAATAATCCAAACATTTTGTGCCACTTGAGCATGAAATCCACTCTCAATAACTCTTTGAGCAAAAATTTGTAGATTATTAATGAAACGCAAATTTATTTCAATAAGCAGAAGTCTTCTGAATAGAAATATACATCCCACAAAGCTGTGAACCTCCTCTTACCACCACAAACACCCTATATTGTGACATGTGATACTATGGAAATATTTTTCTCCCACAAACATTTTTAGCCAGTGTGAAGGTTAACTTTCTTAGTAAAACAAAATATCGTAAATAAATAAACAAACAAACAACTGTTTGTATGCTGCACCACTATTATACCTTCATTTACCCAACACACTGACTGCCCGTAGCAGCACACGTAAAGTCAGCCGGCACGCGGTGCGAAGGACGTGATGTACTTTTCAAAGGCAACTGTGACACATACGACAAAGAAGAAAGGTGGGTTGTAGCAGCAATAGGCGCTGCTGGCACACCATTATTATTGACGTAATGTGATGTATCCAAAGTCAAAGCCAAAAAACATAAAAAAAGTCATCAATAAAAAGTGTAATATTGCAGCGGTGCGTTAGGGCCGCCATATTTGTAATATTCTACGTCAAGGTATGAGGAATGGAAATTACAGCTCGGTTAGCTCAGTTGGGTAGAAGCATGAAACTCTTTAAAAAGGCACCCATGAAAATAAAGTCAAGTTCCAGTTTATTTGTTCTATACTTTTATTTTATTGAACCAGTTCACATACAATCGTCCTGTATGCAGAGTACAAACAGATTTTACAGGCAACCAAGCAAAAAGTAGTAGCAGCGCCGCAGTGGTTTATTGATTGTTTCAAGTCTTGAAAACTTTCATCGCTCGAAGAAAAACAGAGGCAGTGACCTCCCACACCGGCGGAGAAATAAACGAGCAAGTTCAAGTTTGCCGGTGTGGGGGTTATGCATCATGCCCGACGCGGCCTCAGCGAGTGCTCGTAATTGACTGCTGGCCGGCGATATGAACACGGAGCATTAGTCTCAGCGTGCACATCCACCTCCCTCTCCTCAGAGTATCAAACGTAACCGAATAAGGGCACGGCGTGGGCCAAGCACGCTATCCGAACTGCATCATAGTAAAAGATAATCAAACCACCTAGAACAAAAACTGTCCACGTAGTTTGGAGAGCTTCTATCACTAATGCGAACGCATAACAAAGCTAAGATTTCGCAAAACGGCAAAAGTACAGCCGATAAACATTATACCACGATAAACTAACTACCACAGCAAGAACTTTGAATCCTGCTAAAATATTACGAAACCTCGCAAAACGAAAGAAATTTAACAAAGTATCCCGATAGTTAATATTGCGTCGTTACAAAAGCACAAAGTCGAAATCCAAAACCGTAATAAAATCGTATTCCAATAAAAAATTGCATAAACAGGTTATCAACAGACAATAGTGTCAATTACAATCACAATCTGTCGTCAAAATCGAAGAAAAGTAAAAAAAATCAAGGTTATTACCACACTATTGAAAAAGAATCACGAAGTACAACACCAAATAAAACCTAAGGAACGTGGTGTTGTCACAAGATAAAAGGTGGTCGTGAGAGGGAAAAGCATTCACACGCGAACTCAAATCACCCCGGCAGCTGTTTTAAACGGATTTTAACCTATTTTTTTTGTGTGTTTCAGCAGATTGTTTAAGGGTACCTAATGAGAAATACCAACATATTATTGCCATGGGCGAGTGAATGTAATTTGTATTAGGTTTTCATAACAATTTATTCCATTTTAACAAGGATAATTTTATTTTCTTAAATTTTTTGACTGTTCCTTAAAACCTTTAATTTAGATTGCTGTTTTAGTTACTTACATGTTCGTTACTTCGGGTTTCGACTGTATTCTCAAGATTTTTTTAGTATGGGAAAATAAGACAATTCACAATATATATTTTGGAAGCAAAAATGCATTATCTTATAATCAAGTAAATATGATATGTAATACAAATAGCCTTAACAACTTTGACAAGCAAAATAAGATACTTACAGAGCACCGCGTGCAACTAATCCTTCTACATTGCGAGGGTCAATGTTCAGGGCTTTGTTGAGGCACTGGAAAGCTTCGGAATGTCGACCAGACTTGAAGTGCTCGATGCCTTCGGCCACACTGCGAAATGCCCACTTGCTGGCCTGGACCTGCCGCAGCTCTGTTGCATAATCTTGCTCTGGGAATCGGCCCCTGCACCAAAAAACAGCCTTATAGAAGGTGCCAACTATTATGATGCAATTTCCCACACCTTCAAAACATGGTGCCTATTTAACATGCATGTTAGGCCCCACACAGTTTTGCACCGCATTTACACATTGAATAGAAGGTTTTAATTACCAGCTACTTACTACTGCATATGAAATTAACAAAAGAGCATAAAACTGTTTGCTCACTGTCACCGCTAGAGAATTTTTGCAATTTTAACATATTTTCTTTAATTGTAATAAACTGATGCAAATAATAGTGTATATTTTTTAGTGCATTTTAATAAGGTTTTTTCTGCATGTAAAACCAAGGGTAGTAATTATTTTTATCTTTCATAATTGTCAATCATAAATTTTACAGCACAGGATACATGACGTAAACCAAACTGTATTCTGTATGCAAACAAACAGNCCCCCCCAAAAGAGAAACAATTTTTCTTCATGGGAGAAGTGATGCAAGTACAAAGTTTTATTTAGAAATTTCTTTATATTTCAAAATTTTTCTTAACTTTTTTTTTTTAGGCGAAGTTGTTCATTTTTTAGACAACCATCTCAAAAACACCACTTTCTTGGAATTGGAGTTATTTAGTTTTATATTTCAATTTCTTAGATATGATTCACATACCAACATACTTGGGATTAACTATCAAAAGAATTAACAATTAAAATTAATCATTTTAAAGTGTGTAATTTTTAACTTATTAGTTACTTTAAAACTAATTAACTTTTAACCATTAAAGTACCTGGTTAACGATTAAAAATTAACGTTTGTTAACTTTGCGATCACCTGTAGGCCGAAAACGACAAAGAAATATATGCAAATGCCATTAATATATTGACAAACTTCGTAAACATACGCAACGCATTTGACAGCTGACGAGCTGTACACGACGATATACGGATTGATACACTGACGTTATGTACTGAATCGAAGATCATCGTTAGTCACACACAACACGATTGTGAGGTAGGCGAGATGCCTCCATCACTATATATCGATACAATCTCTCACTATGTAAAATTCACAGTTGCACAGTTGATGGTCCTCGTACGGCATGCACATTTAGATTGTTTTTGCAGTCACTGCACTGGTCTGGTTTCGTGCTAAGTTGTACTATAAGAGTTTATTTTACAAGTTTTAACTGAAATGGTTTTGTGGAAGATTGGTATGTTAATTCATCATTTTGATAAGTAGGCCTATGTGATTCAGCATCCAGCAACCAAGTTGTGGTAGTTTTTTTATTGACAAAAAACTTTTATGAGACTATATTTTAACTGTAATCTTTTTTTTTTTAACTTTTAACTTTAATTAGTTAATTTTTTTCTTACACTTTTCTTACTCTAACTTTAAATTTAATTAGTTAGATTACTTTAATTTTCCCAAGTACGCATACCAGTAATAATTTATTGTGGACCCTCCTCATTTATGGATCACCAGAGGGACAGGGTCTGCCCTGTTACTACCTTTTGGAAAACCTACGTAATGGGGTTGGAGAGAAATATTTTTTCAAGGCCTCTCTCTCATCCCGTTGGGTTACCACAAATGACCCAAGAAGCTCTAAGTGCAAGCACCAACAAAAGCCTAATATGCTACAATAGCAGGCAGCACTTTTTGTCATTTCAGAATACTAGGAAATCCATTTATTTCCCATCTGCTGAGGTAAAAGTACAAATAATACCACATATTACATATTGCTATCATCACATCCATTTAAGATTGTGTATCATATGCCTCACAACACTTGTGCTGAAAGTGAGGAATAGATGAACAAACAAATTAGGGTTATACACCAAGATCATCTAAATAAATTGGCAAGAATCTCTTATGACAATACATACTTGGAGAATGATTAATTTTAATACAGTCCAGAATATGCAAAGCATCTTTATAAAAATTTAACAAGAAAATGAGAACATGTCAAGGATGAAGAACACACTCTTACAACAGAATTATTAGTGACAGACTTCAGTAAAGTGGAGCCACTTGATTCAAACAGCACATGAAATGCTGGAAATTAATGGATTCAGTAGGATCTGAACATGACGGTCAGGTATACTGAAGAATGTCAAATACATGTGCAAAGGTACTTGCAAGGACCATATAAGCCATGGAACAATTAACTATCGTCGCCCAAACTTTCCACTTCATCCATGAACCAATTCCGTAACTCTCCCACCCACAACATACACAGGGATGCCTACAAGGTACGGGGGAGGGGGGGTCCATGAGAAAAAGTGCATATTAGAAATTTTAGTGGACGGGAAGTAAAAAGGTTTTATTAAATGAAAAATTATTGTGGACACATGCTATTGCAGGACTATCATGTCACAGAAAACTGAGATATGAAAACATGCTTAAAACTAGCAAAGAATATTTGTAGTCAACGGATGTGATTAAAAAGTCATAGGAAATACAACAAGAAATTTACTCAAAAATTGAACAAACAAAATGACAGAAAACAGAAACATCAACAAAATTACTATTCAACGAAGTCTGGAGAAAATGCATTAACACCAAACAACTTAGAACAACACAGACTAGCAACTGAGATGGTCATGCTTATTTGCACAAAACTGAACACAATGATGCTACCACAGAAGTTGACAGTTGGTTTCCTTACATAAACTTCAAGAAAAGTTTTGGGGACTGACTGCCTTATGAAGGACTTGTGGCAAGTTTCCCACATGTGAGCATGAGAATGAGGAGAGGGGGGGCAGGGATAGTGTTTTCTATCATAATGTCTGGGGGTGGTAGACATCTGACAGCTACTTTCTACATGCACTCTTCGTTAACAAACAAGTGGGACTCATTTAAAAATTGGTATAAATTAAGACTAACAGTTCTGTTTTTTAGTGCATCTAAAATCAAAAGTAGTTTTAATATTTGTGTTACCTTACAATAGTCGACCTCCCATGATGCAGTCGGTTGGTGCACTGCAAGTCTGGGGTGTGGGAGGTTCTGGGTTCTAATCTCAGTTAAGGCATGGGTGTTAGTTTAAGTTAGGTCATAAGTTAGTTTGTAAGCCGTCCCCTCATAAGCCTTCAGGCATAACACCGGGGATGTTAATATGCCCTTTCCAATACAATTCAAACCTTACAATATTAGGTCCCCTTGTTTACAACCTGAGATAACGCCTCTTAACACAATATCCTGATACATAGTGCCAAGTTTGATTAAGCCTCAACAATAGGCATAATTATACATCCTACTACATCCCCCCCCCCACCCCGAGCTTCCCTTTGAATAATAAAAACGTAACCACTCACTCTGCAGAATCTACCATAAGTACTGCTAATACATTAATTACAACTACCCAATGACACAAATTTTACATATATATATACATATATATATATACATATATATATATATATATATATATACATATATATATATATGTATATATACATATATATATATATATGTCTGATGCAAATACAAATATGTGAAATTTGCTAATGTTACTGAGAGCCACACTAATTTATACACACCCATCAAAAAAATTACCTGAGACCAAGCATATTTGAGAAATTTACTGCTCCCAGTCCTAAAATGCTAGCGAGGAAGTTGATGTTGTTGGGGTTGTAAAACCCTACACTCTTCTCAAGACACTGCTCGTAAGTGTCCCCTTTCATTTCTAGTTCCTTCCTAATGAAACAGAAATACAAAAAAATTAGCATATGCTGCAAAATTATTTTAAAAAGACACTACCCTAAAATTAGATTTATGAAAACAATTTTTTTTTTATTACAAACTATAGAGGTTAATACACACATCAAAACCAAGCACAGATTCTTAAAAACCATGTAAACAATTACATCATCACTGAAAACAATCATATTTTTTAAAACAAGAAATCTTCATAACATATAAGGAAAAATGCATCTACATGTTAAATAAAACAAATTTATTGACCTGAGGAATTAAAAATTACCTTAATAATAACATGTGTAGTTTCAACACAAAGTCCACTGCTGCAATTTATTAGTATCAACACTAATTTTAATTTTTTAAATTTTTTTATGTAATTAATACATACCTAACACTAATTATATGGCTGTCATCTAGCAATAATGTGAATTTAATTTCCTAAATAATTAAAATATAAATTAACTTTCATGACTTTTTAGTGGAACTTTGTAATTTGTCTTAAAATTTTTGCATAATTAAAATAAGTAACCATACTACAAAACAAGGTCTTAACTACAGATAGCTGCTATAATTTCTAACAGTGAAGCTATGTTGAAAACAAATGTGGTACATATTTACAGTTAATATCAATTTCATTACAGCAAAATTCTAGTTTATGAAACGATAAACAAATTGACTAAACAAATTCCAGTTTCAGGAAATAATGAAAATGTGGAGTTTCCAAAATGAGAGCCGAACTGTACATAGTTCAGTTTCTGGAATGAGAACCAAAATATTGGTACTTGAAATAATCTCCAAATTAAAACCAAACTGAATGTGGTTCAATTTTTTGAAATGAGAACCAAAATGTATACATTCTGGTATTGGAAATGCGAAAAGAACTGCCTATATAAGATAAATTTTTTGCCTGTGCAATATATTATTATTTGTACAATGAAATACCTTCTCCTTTAAAAAAAAAAAAAAAAGTTTAAATAAAACTGTTTCCTATTAAGTCACCAATTTCCATGCTGTGTTAACTGGGTTGTATAATTATATGACTGTATTCAAATTTGAAACTAAGTACAGTATATATTATTATTTGTAAAATGAAATACCTTCTCCTTTAAAAAAAAAAAAAAAAGTTTAAATAAAACTGTTTCCTATTAAGTCACCAATTTCCATGCTGTGTTAACTGAATTGTATAATTATATGACTGTATTCAAATTTGAAACTAAGTACAGTATTTCTCGTTTAACATCACATTTAGCGAAAATTCTGTTTTGAAGCTCTTCGTCATAGCAAAAAAAAAAAAAACATTTTCAAACTGTTATAGCTTAAAATATTTTATGTAAATTAGTGCTAAACTAGTACAGGGCCCTGCAATAAACTTTCCTATGGACTTTCTACCATTGAAATGATGGGTCATGGTTTTAAGTCCCATAGATACATACAGCAAGACAATAACACCGCACACCAGTTCAGAGCCATGCTCATGGTGCTGCAATGGCACACTTTGAAGCATGTGGCAGTGTCGACCTTAACACTCCTGCGCTTCTTGGTCTCAAAAGTGGAAAACAGCTCCACACAGATGGGCCCTTTTAGTAACTACCAAAATTCCACCACTCAAAAAAAATATTGCAGAACTGCTACATGAACACACTGAACATG
Source organism: Clitarchus hookeri (assembly GCA_002778355.1). Classification (NCBI taxonomy): domain Eukaryota; kingdom Metazoa; phylum Arthropoda; class Insecta; order Phasmatodea; family Phasmatidae; genus Clitarchus; species Clitarchus hookeri. The sequence goes on along the minus strand of NQII01003246.1, from coordinate 181,115 downwards.
ACACGACACGCTACCATAAAAAATAACACTAAATTATAAGCACAATGAAAAAAAAAGTTTTCAAAATATATAACTCTTAGGTTACCTTCTTCAATAACTATTTTCCCGGCCACCTGGATCATCTTCAGGGAACTCCATGGTGCGGCATTCTTCGTCACTCAGTTGAGTTTGCACAGTAAAAAGGCCTCACAAAAGTTCTTTTTTGTTTCAGGGACAAAGTCTATTTACTTATTTAGATCCTTCACTATTTTTACAATTAACTGTTGTGTGGTACAATTTCTTTGGAGTTGGAAGAAAATTTGCTCTTCTGGACTTGCAAAACTTGACTATAACTTGGTGCAATGCTACCATTGCCGTATTTGAACTTTACTTCATATGGTTCTTCTCTGTCTATCCGTAACTCTGTTACCTCGCATATCCTAACTTTCTGGGCTGCCTGTAATTTTTGAAACCTTAAAAAAATATTTCCATATACATAAATTCATGAATGTCATTAATTTTCATGACCAGTATTTCAATACTGATGCCTAGCATATTCTACAACTTTCTTCCAGTCTGCAGAGGTGTGTGCATTATCACCGAAGTTGCCTCTCTTATGTGGGAGAAATCACTGTTGAATGGAAGAAAGGTATGTCCACACGAGGAACTAATGCTGAATAGTTCCCAAAAACTTCCTTTGCATTACAAATGACCACAGAGCCAGCATTACAGAAAGTCTTGTTCTGTCCACCACAACTACCAGACCATAAAAATGCTTGAACGAGTAAGTTTTCTATCAAGGTTAAGTACCAATGCTACCTCATGTCCCACGCTTTGCATCTGCCTCAGTCAAAAGAATCATGAATGCTTCCCCAGTTGATTCAATAAGCACACATTCGTTATACCTTCACAACTGGTACTTATAAAATGTTTGAGAGTGACTTAAGTGAGGGGCTGGCAAGATTTACCGTACGTCAAATGTGATGGTATCCTTTTTCTTGCAGTCACTCATGTTGTCCTCATTCCACAATTCCTCCTATCATTTGTCTACATTCCTGAAATGAAATCTCTTTAACTCGTAAGCAGTTTTCTCTTCTGGTCAGTAAGTCAGGATTCACTCACATGGCACAGAATTTGTCAGAAGTTATACATGTATAGATGTATCAGAGTCAAGATTAAATCATGAGAAAAATGTCTCTAAAATAACACACTGACTCAGTCTCAGGATATTTATTTTTCTTCTTCCATGTTCATATTTCTCAAACAATGGCTGATTTAAATTGGGAATAAAGCAATATGCTATCTTATAATGTATTTTATTACTTTGCTTGTCTTTTTCTTTGTGTGTTTCCCTCTTTTGTCAAATGCCACTCCAGGATCATTAGTCTTAACAGATTTCAACACATTTTTCCAAAAAATTTTTTGCAATGTGAAAGACTGGTTTAAACATTTGGGCAAACAACACATTGACCATTTTCCATTATAGGCTATTCATGGTAAAGCGAGCACTTTTGAAAGCACCCTCATTTGGAATAATAATCAATACATTAATTTTATTTTTGCCTCGTATGTTAAATTTCGAGTGCGGTGGAATATACACACTGTGTTTATTACTTACGTGGCAATATTTATTTAAAAAAGGTGGTTAAAGGATTTTTTTAAAAAAAGGTTGAAAGGAAAAAGAAACTAGGGTCTCAAAAGTGCTCACTTTGCCATGATCAGCATAAACCTCTTAAAAATAGGTTTTATTTATTGTGGCTCGTGACGCGTACTGGCATAATTATTTACGACTCCGCCTCATCTTCACGTGACATTACGTCACCCCGAGAGGGGTTTGAACCCAGAACGACTTGCTTCCAGAGTGAACCTGCACACCCCTAAGAAAGGGGCACCCAAGGACACTGCAGCTGAGGCCATCTATGCAATTATGTCACATGTCACCTGTCCGGTAATCATCCCCGCGTGCAACAGAAGCCAACAATGAAGCCCAGCGCTGCCTCTAAGCTCGCGGGAGAAATGCAATCTGCACACACGTAAAACCGCACTTCCAGCCTTCCCCAAGAGAATGCGGCCTGTGCCGCTATGGGATGAGCCATAGCCTGGAAATACTTGACTACCCGAAAGACCAGCAGCCGGCTGACTATATACGCCAGCACGCAACCCCAAGAAATCAGTTGTATACTCGGCAGCTCGCTCCACACCACCTCGTGTGCTGGTGCTCTCTGCCTACCGCTTTCCACATGAGAGATCAGCACACCTATTCTTACCTAAACCCATGTGCTTATGCTAAGGTAATTGTGACTTCCTTCCTCGTGGAAGTCAGATCCGCCAACGAGAAGCAGGAGACCACGTTTTGTAACCACTTTACCGAAACTAGTGTAGGACTGCGGGTTACCCTTAAGTGGGCGCACATACGTCATAAAACATAACCCAGTACACAATCACCCATACTGCGGACCAGGTACGCAAAGGTACCTGGTGCCCACGTACGGCACAGCCCCAACCACTAGGAATACACGCGAAGTAGTAGCTAGACATCCAGATCAGCTAACCCACCCCATCCACCATGTTGAACTTCGCCGGTTGGAGTGACAGGACTGATTCTGGTTGGCCTAACCCCTTCTGGTTACACTTTAGCTAGGGAACTCGTCGCCTGCTCCTACTTTGTGTGGTAGACCGTAGTACTTTTCCCGTATTCCCTTCAGCCATAGAAACAGTGCAAGGAGGAGAGTTAAGAAGGTAGCTACTGCCTCTAAACCTAGTCAGTTGCGCTGCAATCCATTGCATTCTGCCCTCAGTAGCCCCTCTCCGTGGGACCGAGCTCAAGCCGCCCGACGNTGTGTGCCACATTTCAGACACCCCAGAAAATTGCCAGCAAACAGCACCCGATTGTAGTCCGTCTACAACCAAGCCTACCAGTACCCCACAATTCCAAGCGCCGCTAAAAACCTACCAGACGCAGTTGCCGCCCGCATCAGCTATCAGTCCAGCAGCTGCCCTAGGTCAGGGCCCTCATTCCAACCAGCAGTCACCGAGCCAGAAAATACCCCGGGCGAGACCCAAGCAAGGTAAAGCGACACCATTGCCTCTGGCCGGCACTATAGAATCCTTGTCCGACAGTGCCGTCATTGCCATTTCTAATGGCTATCATGCGTCAATTGTAATTTTCTAGTTTTCCTGCATGCCTACACACATTCGACTCTGCCCTGAGACGTACCCTATGACTTTTAGAATTAAAATAGGTTACAAAATAATTTAAATTGTCTATGAAATTGGACCATGCCACAAAATACTCTAATTCTATACGGAAACAGGGTAGTAGTAGTAGTAAAGTGAGCACTTTAAAAAANTGGACCATGCCACAAAATACTCTAATTCTATACGGAAACAGGGTAGTAGTAGTAGTAAAGTGAGCACTTTAAAAAAGTGAGAAATTTCAAAAGCCCTGCTTAAGAGGCACATCTAGATGACATGAACTAAATTGCTGTGTGTTTGANAAAAAAGTGAGAAATTTCAAAAGCCCTGCTTAAGAGGCACATCTAGATGACATGAACTAAATTGCTGTGTGTTTGAAATACACTTTAATTTAAACAAGCATTCAAAGTGCTGATCTACAAAAGACAATATGTACACTACTCTCTTCACTTGAGATGAGACTTATCAAGTGCTCTCAAGACATAATGAACATTAGGAACATTTTGGGGCACTACCAACACAGCTAAAAGTGGTTTTTGAATGTACTGCTGTATCTAAAAATATACAGGTTAGATACATATAAAAATATTAGAGGGGCCTTCATTTTCCATTCATTCATTCATTCTTTATTTGTGTTGTCGATCTCCATTCAGTGATATAGAACATGTCAAATTTATAGTACATATAATACAAGGCAAAACACCACATATCAACACAANTCTCCATTCAGTGATATAGAACATGTCAAATTTATAGTACATATAATACAAGGCAAAACACCACATATCAACACAAAATATACACTGAAATGTGAACAGATATTAAAGTACTAAAATAATAACATAAACATCGCAATAACTTACATTTTTAAGGTCTAATTCATATCTGTTGTATCAACTTGTTTGAAAAAATTCATCCACATTATAATAGAAGTGGTAAAGTCAGAAGTTGAATAAACTTTTACGGAATATTGAAAATTAACCTATTATTCTTAGTTTAAAGAAAAAATTATTATGTCTTTTAGCATTGTTTTGTACCATTTTTACAGTGCTCCTTTTATTATGGTCCATACCGTATAAGAAGGCCACTTTCTGACAGTCAGTGAGTGGCAATTGACTAATACGAAACAAACAAAGTGCCATTTAGAAAATCCTGTATCAGCTGATGCACGAACGAACAAAAGTTAATATTATGTTGGCTATTCTGAGTGCACTGCCAACGCACATCAGACAAGCAGAAAATACGCGATAAGAAAGNAATTTACAAACATATGCCAATAGTTATATTTTTCCACGAGCTCTGCATAATTTTTAAAGTAACATATATTTCATATACAACGATTTGGAGTACAAGTCATTTATATTCGGCCGGTAATCGTTCGTCTACGTAAATTATAAGCCATATTGTTCTCTCGAAACCCATCTCCTTGATTCCGTAGACACGCGTGAATAGTTTTTAAGCAATTCTAACGTTATTCCACGTCACTTATTTCCAACTCGAATATATTAGCTATAAACTCCAAAGTGTAATAATAGATACAACAGACCGTCTCGAAAATTGTAACCCAAATTCACTATCTCGGACAAATTAAAAAAGAGTTATCAAATATCTAACATTTTATATTTTTACTTTTATAACCTACTTATATTTTTAGACAGATGTCAGTCTTAAAATATCTTAAAATAAGTTTAGCATTACAGTACAATGAGAAGTGGATTAGCTGACAGCGTGTTGATAAAAAATACACAGCCCCGACGTGACGGACCAGCTGATGGCGAAGGATACGTAGTCAGATGTAAACAGTGGCGCTACTTTCGCCGAGCTGTCAAAAAGTGGCCTTCTTATATGGTACAGAATATAACATAGTTCAAATAGATATTAACTATTGTTATTGTATTGTGACAATAAATTTAAGCATTTATTGAGCATTGACTACCAAGATATTTTCGAGTGAAAAGGATTGAATTATATATGTAGATACATACTCAGAGTGGGGAGAATACCAAGAAATTTAAACAACGGTTTACAATGTGTATGTAGCAATATTTGTAGAATTAATAGTATTGCTCTTTTTTGCATTTAAATTTTTTAATCTAAATTTTACTTATTGATTCCCATAATATTATACCATATTTTATAAATGAGTATACATAAGCAAAATATGCTGCCTTAAGACAAATTAGGCTACATCTACTACATAAAATGCATAATATGCTGCACTTAGTTTTTTTAGTTATATTTTCAACACGATGATTATAGTTAAGTGTATCACCAATTATGACACCTAAAAATTGATTTTTGTACCTTCCTAACTCAATTTTGATCAATAAGTACATTCAAAGACTCTTATTGGTTTTTAACGGAGAACTGAATAAAATTAGTTTTTTCAGCATTTAAAAATAATTTACGAGATAGAAACCAGTCTTTTNTTTTTTAACGGAGAACTGAATAAAATTAGTTTTTTCAGCATTTAAAAATAATTTACGAGATAGAAACCAGTCTTTTAGGTCCTGTAGAGTTTGATTAAAGTTAGTTTACAGAAGTTTACTAAGTATATTACTTACTATAATATTTGTGTCATCTGCATATTATACTAAATTACAATTACATATATTAAGAACAGGATGGGTCCAAGGACATTATCCTGGGGTAACCGAATATTAAGAATCTTAGGGTTGGAGTAGTATACTTCTTGATATCCACCACATTTATGTAATGTTTGTACAATTTGTATTAAATTATTTAAATGTGTCTTAAACCAGTTATTTGCCATCCCTCTTACACCAATTACTTCAAGTTTATCTAGGAGTATTTTATGATCAACTGTATCCAAAGCCTTAGATAAATCAAGAAAAATTCCTAATGTATATTTGTTATCTAATGCATTATATATATATTATATATATACATATATACATACATATACATATATATATACATATACATATATATATATATACATACATATATATATACATATATATATACATACATATATATACATATATATATACATACATATATATATATATATATGCAAATGCAGATTCAGTACTCCTCCCTTTAATGAATCCATGTTGGTATGGATTTATTCATTAATTTGTACTTTTCAAGGTACTAAATAAGTATACTTTTCATTACTAATTCAAATATTTTAGATATCACACTTAAAAAAGAAATGGGTGACTAGTAGTAATGACTTGAGAGAGATTGTTTTGTTAGCTAATATAATATAATTTTTAAATTAATTTAAAGATGAGAAAAGGTACCATTGGCAAAACCCATTTTCATGAACTCCATTGTTGGCACAGCCAAAATAAGGTAATTGATTTGTTAATATTTCAGTACATACCTGCAAGAGCATCATAGCATTATGTAAATGGCCGATCATAATAGTCACGATAAAAAACAGGCTGTGCTTGTAAAAATACATCATGGTGACAAAAAGATAACAGATTTCAGTTCATGTCAGGTCATATGTCTTCTTGCCTGCTCTTTCAGACCAACAACCAACCAATCAGGAGTGTGTATCTGTGTGCACATCAAAAAAAGAAAAAGGGGATCAGCAGTTTTACCCACAAATTTCAAACTGTCCTGTGGGAAGTGGGAAAAGTGTGTTATCACACAACTTACATGCAAAAACTATCACTTTTGACTGTTCCAACAAGAGAATTCTGAACGAGGGTAAGCAATAGCACCAGAACCTAATATAATGTTTTAATTGTAAAAAAAATTAAATAATTCATATTTTATACCTGCATTGAGAGAAACTATATTAAGACAAATGGACATAATCTATAATACTTACAACTTTAAAGCACATTACAATGGTAGACTAAATTGAGACCATGACAACATACAGAATGTAACAGTATATTTAAGTAAAATAAGCATAAAATTTCAAAGCATATCAGGCAAAATAAATAAAACTAAACTATACAAATATTTAGAGCAAACCAAAAAACTCATTGCATGAAAATTTAGTCCAAATAATTTAAAAACAGGTTGAGTGTTTGTGGCAATGGGACTATATTTTGACAGCCTTGACTTCTGGAAATGAAATAAGACTTGGTTTCCTGAATGTTTGAAAAGACAGAGCAAAGATCATCTTCACACAATGCTTGTAAATTATCAGGCCATTTAACATTTAACACCTACAGAACAAATCAAACTGAACAAAGAATGTCTGAAAACAANCCTACAGAACAAATCAAACTGAACAAAGAATGTCTGAAAACAAATTTTAATTCTGCTCCAAAAAATACAGAACATCTCTATCAACCCCATTTAAAGCAATCATCTTTCTATAACAACTTGTTTTCGACGAACCATGAAAAATTTGGGTGTTCAGAAGTAAAACATTAGAGAGAAATCGGCTAAAAAATTAATTTGTTGCACTTTTTTTTGTTGTTACGCATTGCAATTCTCTTGGTGAGTGCTGTAAACCATCCCTGCATCTAAAAATAGTGAATTGGTTGGACTGGTTGGCTAGCCACTTTGCAGATTGAGTTCCTAGTGTTTGGGGCTCTACCGTACTGTACACCCAGTACACAGTATGGGTGGCCGTCTAATGAAAGTGTTAGCGACGTACGTGCGCCCAGTTAAAGGAGCCTACAGTCTTACTCTAGGTTCAGCAATTGGGTTGTAATGGCGCAGTCTCCTGCTTTTCCCTGGCAGGCAGACGTCTACAGGAGATACAAGTCACAGTCACCCTAGAATCAGTACTCGGAGGTTTGATTGAAAACGTGTTTATTCCTGTGAGGAAATACACAGATTGGCCCATACTAGCTCTTAACTAACAAGGACTGTAACAGAAGTAGACTACGAATACCAGGTGAAGGGGACCTGGGACTAAACTAGAAAAAGAGCACATGCGGCTAGGTAGCTATGATACTAACTGACCCTAACTAACTCGATGCTGTTGCCCAGAAGGGACTCTGGTGGCACTACCAGAACGGTAGTGGATGTTCAAATGGGTTAAGACCTCTTNCGATGCTGTTGCCCAGAAGGGACTCTGGTGGCACTACCAGAACGGTAGTGGATGTTCAAATGGGTTAAGACCTCTTCGGCAGTTGCTGGTGCAGGTTTTGAAGGTGTCTGGTAGGTAGAGGTGGTTCTACTTGAGGACATCAATGTCTGCAGAAAGCTCCAGCACACGAGGTGGTGGAGCGAGCTGCGGAGAATGAACTGCCTTTCTGCGGCTGTGCACGGACATATATTCCACATGCTTGCTGGCTCTCTGTGGTGCGAGGGTGGTGGAGGTCAGCTCCTCCTCTCATGAGTGGAGCTGCGCTCTCTGGTACCATCTCTCTGTCTGTGGTAAAAGCAGGCGTCTCCGTTATGTGGGGTTGCAACGGCGGAGTGAGTTTAGGCGCTTAGATGGGCCACTTGGCTGGCTTCCATCACATGTGGGGGGATAGTGTGACGTCTGACATAAAGGCGAAACGAACTTGGCTGATGTGTCCGTGGATGCCCCCGCATCATTTCCGGGTTCAAACCATGCCTGGGGTAACATGATGACACGTAAGGATGAGGCGAAGTCGTGTTTAAATAAATGTCAGTGCGTGTCAGTTGTATATAACAAAATATACTGTATAGGGTTGGGTTGGGATAAAATCAGTCCAAAATTCACCAAAATATCTATAGCGGCCAACTTGTCATAACCTTATTTCTGGAAACAGTGAGGGGTCATTTTAGTACGGTTATTCTGAAATATTAATTGAAATACACAGAGGTGACAGAAGTCATGGGATAGCAATATGCAAATATACAGATGGCAGTAGTATCGCGTACAAAATGTATAAATGGGCAGTGCATTGGTTGGGCTTTCATTTGTAGTCAAGTGATTCATGTGAAAAGGTTTTTGACGTGATTATGGTCGCACGACGGGAATTAACAGACTTTGAACGTGGAATGGTAGTTGGAGCTAGACGTATGGGACATTCCATTTCGGAAATGGTTAGGGAATTCAACATTCCTAAATCCACAGTGTCAAGAGTGTGCCGAGAATACCTAATTTCAGGCATGACCTCCAACCATGGACAACGCAGTGGCCGACCGCCTGCACTTAATGACCGAGACCAATGACGTGTGCGCAGAATGGTCAGTGTTAACAGACAAGCAACACTGTGTGAAATAACCGCAGGAATCAATGTGGGACGTACGACGGACGTGTCCGTTAGGACAGTGCGGCGAACTTTGGCTGTACTGGGCTATGCCAGCAGAAGACCGACTCGAGTGCCTTTACTAACAGCACAACATTGCCTGCAGCGCCTCTCCTGGGCTCGTGACCATATCGGTTGGACCCTAGACGACTGGAAAACCGTGGCTTGGTCAGATGAGTCCCGATTTCAGTTGGTAAGAGCTGATGGTAGGGTTTGAGTGTGGCACAGACCCCACGAATCCATGGACCCAAGTTGTCAACAAGGAACTGTGCAAGCTGGTGGTGGCTCCATAATGGTGTCTGCTGTTTTTACATGGAATAGACTGGGTCCTCTGATCCAACTGAACCGATCATTGACTGGAAAGGGTTATTTCAGCTACTTGGAGACCACTTGCAGCCATTCATGGACTTAATGTACCCAAACCACGATAGAATTTTTATGGATGACAATGCGTCATGTCACCGGGCCACAACTGTTCGCGATTGGTCTGAAGAACATTCTGGACAGTTCCAGCTAATGATTTGGCCACCAAGATCGCCCAACATGAATCCCATCAAACATTTATGGGAATAATCGAGAAGTAATTCGTGCACTAACTCCTGCACCGGCAACACTTTCGCAAATATGGACGTCTATAGAGGCAGTATGGTTCAATATTTCTGCCGGGGACTTCCAACGACTTGTTGAGTCCATGCCACGTCGAGTTGCTGCACTTCGCCGGGCAAAAGGAGGTCTGACAATATTAGGAGGTATCCCATGACTTTTGTCGCCTCAGTGTATTTTGCACATTATAATTTTCATTAAATATTTTCAATAAAATTAATTTGTTTTGCTATTTTTTAAAATGCAACATTTCTTAAAACTCACTCTCTTACAAATTGTGAGGGTCGCGGTGGCCGAGTGGTTTAGTCTGCTCGCCTCCGACTAAGGCGAACTGGGTTCAATCCCCGGCATGGTCACTCTCTGATTTTTGAATGTGGGAATCACGTTGGACGATGCCGCTGGTAGGCGGGTTTTCTCGGGGATCTGCCATTTCCTCCACCCTTTAATTCCAGTGCTGCTCCATACTCACCTCAATCACCCTCATAGGCTCTCAATACCTCGCTGTTGAGATCTGCCCAAATTTCTCCACACACTCAATCCTTCAAATTGTGCAGTATGAGAAACTGCCCAGACACTGTGGCACTTAAAAGTAGATACTGTTAAAGTAATGGGACTGAAAACAGGCAACATTAGTAACAGCAGAGACATCTACATTCTTTAACAAAAATGTTTTCCAAGATTTCTGTTACATGAATGTTAGGAACTCATCAAGAAAAATTTAAGTGGGGAAATCTAATTTCCAGGAAGAATTCTGGAAATATAGTTTAGGTAAAACAAGGTTGTGGGAGGCATGCAAGGCCCAGTCAATACCTTTTATACCAAAATCCAAGACGTTCTTGAATCTTTAACTCTAATCATTACAACTTAAGCATTTTCAGGAATAGTTATTTACTGCTTTTTTTTTAAATTGCTAGCAAGTTAGTGATAAAATGAAAATATAAGTGTTAAAAGATTTTAATTACAGTACCAAACTACTGTACTTGCAGTTTATGTAGAACGAACTAAATATTAAAAGTCTTGAGATATGCCATATTTGAGCAGCTAAAAAATGTGGGTATCGAAAACCTCTACACATATAGTCACTGTATAACCCACAAACACTGAACCAAAAATTTGAGACTTGAAAATCTGTGTATCTGAATTTAAGGCAAACCTACTTTTAAATAATCAATATTACAACAAAAAATTATGTATAGGATTTGGGTATATACAATATACATTTTATCATGACATTTCCTGGAGGAAAAAAAAAAAAAAAAGAACTGGAGTATAATGATTGCATATGCTAAAAGAATGAGATTACAGCTTGAAACATCATACTGTTTTAAATTCTTACACACTTTGTTGTCGCCCTACAAATTAATACTCTTGGGTTTGAACACTTCTTTCACACTGACAAGTTCAATTTCCAAAAGGTAAATGACTTGAAATATGTTTAAATAACAATAAAAAAAACACAATATGATCAAAACAAAGATATCACTTTAAATGTGTTCAAAACATTACCTTGTATTTTTACTTTGCTGCGGCTATTTTCTTTATAATTACACGACTTCCAATANCCCTACAAATTAATCCTCTTGGGTTTGAACACTTCTTTCACACTGACAAGTTCAATTTCCAAAAGGTAAATGACTTAAAGTGATATCTTTGTTTTGATCGTATTGTGTTTTTTTTATTGTTATTTAAACATATTTCAAATGTGTTCAAAACATTACCTTGTATTTTTACTTTGCTGCGGCTATTTTCTTTATAATTACACGACTTCCAATAACAACCTTTCCCTTCAGAAATAAAATGTACGTAGACTGATATAAATTTAGTCAAATTCTGAATGGAATTTTTAACATCCATGAACAAAGCGTCAAAGAACAAAACTTCAAATCACATAGTGCAATCACTATCTAGTCCCATCGGGCAAGTTATGAATGCATCATTCAGCATCTGTATGTCAATGAAGCCAATTCTCTATCACTAAGAAAACGAAAAGTAGAGGTTACAAGTAGGCAGCCAGGCTACTAATAATATACAGTGAAACCTTGTTGCTGTGATCCCGTTTATACAGTTTTCCCGTAACAGTCTTTTTTTTTTTACAGTTTCGACAACTATCCTATATAAACAATGTTAAAAACCTGCATGCTATGTCTCTTAAATCATAAAATTACTGCATCCATCCATTAGATATTCTGCCAGAAAGCCAAAATATATTCGATACAATGATTTAGCTATAAAATACAGATGATTTTCAAAGATTCATTACCATTATTTACGTTTCACCATATTTTTCAACGGTACATTCCCCAAAGATTGCACAGATCATTCCTTTTGAAGGCTATGTGAATGCAAAACAACAAGGATAATCGACAACTGGTGCTATCGATAGTATTGTTTACATTCCGCAACAGATTTTCATGTTCTATAGACTATCATTCTTTTTCTTCCTTTGTATTTACTGCATTTGTAGTTTGGCAACAATGAGAAACCATGTTGTATTCTTATTACATGTTTACTACACTCTTAGGTTGGTGACAATGACAATGAATCGCATAATCTCTGACGCTGTATTCAGCTATCTATGGCTTTATTATTGTAAACAGAATTTGGAATGAGGTTAAAGATGTTGCAGTATTTTGACAGGCATGATTATTATCAGAAACTATCAGCTGCACGTTTGGTTAGAATAGCAAAGGTTTGAAAAGGACTTGGCAAGTAACGATTGGCTAAAATTGTCGCAAATAAATCAGTTGTGGTAATTTAACCGAGGGATTAAGCAAGGCTCGGCCGACCAATGAACACTAAATAAAAATATTAATAAAAATTAAATTTTGATCAATTTCAAGAATATAAGGCTTTTAATTTAGAGCGATAATATAATTATAAATTGACTTGAATAAGTTATTTTAATGACATATTTAGGCTGTTGGTTTAAACAAACATGCATTTTAAGGTTACGTATGATATTTCTCAGATCTAAAATCCAATTCCGCATCCATTATTTACCCACATGCTTTGTATTTTCTTGTTGGTCCACTGAAAAACGAATAATCAAGAATCCACTAGGACCAAAACATAAGTACTCACAATCTAGTAGTTGTCAACAGGTTCACACACACACAGAAGGCAACACATTGGTTTTGCTGACTAGGTCAGCTTCATTGGATAGCAATGAAGCTGACCTAGCCAGCAAAACTTTGCAACCACACAACCACGCAATCTTACATGTCTTTTTGCTAGTGTATTGAGAAGCGCTGAAGGCAAACACTGACAACAGAGATGTAGAAAAGGACAAAAATAGTGATTGTACACAGTGTGTGTTGCTTGGGTGGGGTGGAAGGGTCAAGAGATAGAGAAGGGAGAGTATTGATGACAAAAAGAGAAAGATTAGAGGGATAACAGATGGCTACGCTACATTTTATCATCCAAGTATCTGCCAACAGTTTAAAACCACTGTTATGCCTTTCTTTGAATTTTTTTTACCAGTGTATAATGTATATCTCGAATTCTTTAACTGAAAAATCAAGATTAATTTATTGACAGGTGAATAACATCTGACCACACGGTATCAGAGAAAATATAGATCAACAGCCACTGCCAGTACAACATTCTTATCTTGGAAGTATTTTTAGCTTATCTCAATCATTTAAGTTAACCAGCACTTCTAAAGATTCATTTTAAAGGCATAACATCTGCCAGTACAACAAAAGTGGGGTAAAAATCTTTCCTTTAGTATAAGATTAAAGACTGCCTTTGTGATCGCNCGGTATCAGAGAAAATGTAGATCAACAACCACTGCCAGTACAACATTCTTATCTTGGAAGTATTTTTAGCTTATCTCAATCATTTAAGTTAACCACCACTTCTAAAGATTCATTTTAAAGGCAAAACCATCTGCCAGTACAACAAAAGTGGGGTAAAAATCTTTCCTTTAGTGTAAGATTAAAGACTGCCTTTGTGATGGCCATATGATACGTCGCGTGCCAGTCAACAAGCAGAGAAGCTGCCGCCGAACCCTTGAGCAAAAAAAGCAAGCAATAGCCAGGCAAGCACCTGCAATATTGATCGCAGCATGCGCGTGCAGCCTGCCCCTCTCTCTCTCTCTCTCTCATGCGCATACACACAGCCTTGCCTGTTCCCATTNAGCACTTCTAAAGATTCATTTTAAAGGCATAACATCTGCCAGTACAACAAAAGTGGGGTAAAAATCTTTCCTTTAGTATAAGATTAAAGACTGCCTTTGTGATCGCCATATGATACGTCGCGTGCCAGTCAACAAGCAGAGAAGCTGCCGCCGAACCCTTGAGCAAAAAAAGCAAGCAATAGCCAGGCAAGCACCTGCAATATTGATCGCAGCATGCGCGTGCAGCCTGCCCCTCTCTCTCTCTCTCTCTCTCATGCGCATACACACAGCCTTGCCTGTTCCCATCCTTGCACACAGCTCTGAGAGAAGCAATACTTACTATGTCGCATCATCCAAACTTCTTCCACCCCAATGTCGCGAGAACCACATAATGCAACTTTCATAAGTTCTTTTGTGTTAATAATAAGTAATCGTTCAGTAAATAAATCCTTTGAATTTCCTGCAATAACCCATTGAAAATGGAGTGTGAACTTGTTAAAAGCTATGCCCATACAATGTTTAAATAATTTTTGTCAACAAGGTAGGTCTTGCATGTGTGTGTGATACCATTTCGTTAGGAAAACTTCTACCTATTAAATAAATTAATGTTTTGTTAATACAACATTTGTCTTNGCAATACTTACCATGTCGCATCATCCAAACTTCTTCCACCCCAATGTCGCGAGAACCACATAATGCCACTTTCATAAGTTCTTTTGTGTTAATAATAAGTAATCGTTCCGTAAATAAATCCTCTGAATTTCCTGCAATAATCCATTGAAAATGGAGTGTGAACTTGTTAAAAGCTATGCCCATACAATGTTTAAATAATTTTTGTCAACAAGGTAGGTCTTGCATGTGTGTGTGATACCATTTCGTTAGGAAAACTTCTACCTATTAAATAAATTAATGTTTTGTTAATACAACATTTGTCTTTTTTTTTTTGGTTGAGAAACCATTGAAAATGGACTTTACTATTGTAAAAATTTGTGTAACGTGCTGTGTTTAGACTTAATTTTTTGTGATTGGTCGAAGTTTGAAAACACTAGTCGAGCCGAGCTTGCACTGTTCCGACCTAGACTGAAAAACGAGCTCACTTTTTTTACATTGTCGACACAACAATCTAGCTTACTTTATCAGCTTGATAATATTCTCGATCCTTCACAGCACTACCTCATGTGTTAATTCCTAGATGCTTGACATCAGAGCATATGTTTTTGCAGAGTATAAACGGTACAAGTTTGTTTACATTGAAACTGCCGAGTTACAACTTATCAATCTCTCAAAACTTCTGTTTTGGACTAGGTGTATGCAAGTGGCCGCAATCTGCAGCGCTCNTTGTCGACACAACAATCTAGCTTACTTTATCAGCTTGATAATATTCTCGATCCTTCACAGCACTACCTCATGTGTTAATTCCTAGATGCTTGACATCAGAGCATATGTTTTTGCAGAGTATAAACGGTACAAGTTTGTTTACATCGAAACTGCAGAGTTACAACTTATCAATCTCTCAAAACTTCTGTTTTGGACTAGGTGTATGCAAGTGGCCGCAATCTGCAGCGCTNCGAGTTACAACTTATCAATCTCTCAAAACTTCTGTTTTGGACTAGGTGTATGCAAGTGGCCGCAATCTGCAGCGCTCTGCACTGGGAGTGCTCATTCCATGATGCTGCCATTTTCGTATACACCCAGTAATTTCCAATGCACACAAGTTCAGTAAAATGTCATCCATGAGTAACTAATCAAACAAAACAAACATTACTGAGTGCGCATTGCTCGTTAATCGTATATCTATGGCAAGGTTTATTTTGGTTTTGAGTTTCTGCTTTTTTCCCGGTGATCAAGAGTTGAGATTTTTCGGTGAACACGTCTCTTACATTTCAGAAGTTTCTAGGCAGCGACTGTGTGACTGTAGTGAGCTTTTATTGGATTTGTATAAGTGTTAAAATTCATAAAAAATACATAATAAATATAAGTCTAAAATTCCATTTGTATTACAATTTTTTCCTGCATGTTTGTTGTATTTGTTTTTGTAATTATCTTCCCTGACCCCAATTATCGTATCCACACGTTTGCAATAATTTTTTTTTTCTTCGTTACATTAAGGAGCATGTGCGAGGTTAGGTTATGCAGTCTCACCCCCCCCCCCCNCCCACACACAAAACAAAAGTTATACCAATGAAGGATTAGGTAGAAAAATCGTGTTTACTTGGATGCAAAGAGTTAAAAAAATATCATGAAAAAAATTGTTTCGCCTATGTTGGTTTAAGCAAAGCTAGTATCAAATAAATTTTCAGAAGCTTATGTGTACAATTCTTTCAAAGCATTAAGTTGTTTAATAATAAATGTGGATGAATTAATTGACTTGTGAAACCAGTTAGTTAATATATACAGAACATGTAGTCTTTCTTAGCAACAAACTACTGGATACTTTCCTTTTCTTAAACATAGTAAAACTTGATGAAAAATACACGGCTTTTAGGAATAATGTGTGTGTGCAGTTAAATNTTTCCTTTTCTTAAACATAGTAAAACTTGATGAAAAATACACGGCTTTTAGGAATAATGTGTGTGTGCAGTTAAATGTCATGCTATAACTGATAACCATAACCTCAACCACACTTATGGTCATTACCACAGAATTATTAAAAACAATTTGCTGTAACTGACATGATAATGACAGAGGTTTTAATTTATTTTCCGATTAGATTTCATTTCCAACCAAGTGGAATAATTTTTTTTTTTACACAACAACCTNAGAGGTTTTAATTTATTTTCCGATTAGATTTCATTTCCAACCAAGTGGAATAATTTTTTTTTTTACACAACAACCTATAGATTGTGTTTATTACTTTTTTATACTTTATGTTCATGACGGAACATTTAATGGCAAATTTTTTCTGCTAAGAAGAAACAAACTTTGAAGTTGTAAAAATTTTCTATTTGTTTTATCTGTATCAATTTCTTTCTGTACATAGTATTAACATAGTAACTAACCAGCATGCCTCAACAAACTTGCTGCTATTTAATAGGAAAGTGAAAACATTTGTGTGTGTGTTTCTTTCATTTAAAATTGTAGTCAGTCTGAGCATATTAAAAGCAACTGTTTCCAATTTCATAAATTAAAAAGTCTTTTATTAATTTTGCATTCTTAGCTATTAAACTTACAAGCTTGAGCTTGGCTTGAAAATTAGGCAACTTGAGCTCTACTTGACTGAAATTGTGGTATAAGGCTTCATCTTGGCTCGACTTGATGTTATTTTGCAAAAGCTTGGCTCGGCTCGAACATATAAAATTGGGATTAGTCCATCTCTATTAATTTTGGCAGCATGGCGAGGTCCTATTCATTTTTTAAGGATAATTTTTGTTGGAAGATAACTATCTATTAAAATAAATAAATTTTTAAAAAGCAATGTTATGTTTTCGAAGGCAGTATTTGTGTTATGGGAGGTTAAAACAAAGAGTGTACCTGCCCATTCCAGAGTAACTTGAGAACTCATACAATCAAGATTTGACTGTATTTGATTTCTATGACGTAACTTTGCCGCGAGAACCATTTAAAAGTGGCATTAGTAGGACTTAAGCTAAATTTTTGAGAATAGGGGTAGGGAGTTTGGTCAAAATCTGTAAATATTCAAATGACAACCCCTTCCAAATAACAACCCTTTTCCCGGAAACCGTGAATCGTTGTAGAATAGAGAGTTGACTGTATGCACAATAATTTTGATTGCCGGTTACTGAACCCTTTCAAGTAAACACCACTCCAAAATGAAGTTATGGTGGCANTATGCACAATAATTTTGATTGCCGGTTACTGAACCCTTTCAAGTAAACACCACTCCAAAATGAAGTTATGGTGGCAGTTGGCTTTCCAACCAAGAAAATTGAGTGTCCGTGAAAGTGGCTACAAAGAATATGCAATAAAAGTTGATATAGTCCATTCACGATGACTTCCTACTTTTCTGAAGCCCTGCTAAAGTTCTACTTCAGGATATTCCTCCGCAAGCATAACAGAGTCTAGAAAATTACACCAGAAGGGACAACGCACCGCAATTCACGCACATTCGATTTAATAATATTCTGCACAAGATCTATTTCTTAATATGCATTACCAACACACCTGTTTTCTCACAGTTTTTATTCATATTAATCATAAATTAAATATTATAATTTATAGAAATAAAATTAATAAGTTTATTTTAACCTAAAATTAGAACATTTTATTTCAACAAAAGTATCAAACGCTTGTGATATGCTACATATTTAGGAAACAACCAACATCATGCATGGACTGATTTTTCAAAGGTTTGATCGAAAAGTGTGAAGAAACCATGAATGGACTAAAACTGATAACAGGGCAACTACCATACGTAATTAGCTGATGTGAGAGTGTTAAATTAACTGCTATCAATGCAGTGCATGTTTTGTGAACAACCTGCAAGAATTCTGCTCTCCAATAAAGTTTTTCATTAGATTATCTGGAATTGTGAAAGCATGAATTTTATTACGACCCTCATGGAAACATGTTTGAACATAATATGTGTATTCATTATTAAAATAACACAAGAACAAATCTAAATGCAGCTCAGTTCCAGAANTATGCACAATAATTTTGATTGCCGGTTACTGAACCCTTTCAAGTAAACACCACTCCAAAATGAAGTTATGGTGGCATTTGGCTTTCCAACCAAGAAAATTGAGTGTCAGTGAAAGTGGCTACAAAGAATATGCAGTAAAAGTTGATATAGTCCATTCACGATGACTTCCTACTTTTCTGAAGCCCTGCTAAAGTTCTACTTCAGGATATTCCTCCGCAAGCATAACCGAGTCTAGAAAATTACACCAGAGACAACGCACCGCAATTCACGCACATTCGATTTAATAATATTCTGCACAAGATCTATTTCTTAATATGCATTACCAACACACCTGTTTTCTCACAGTTTTTATTCATATTAATCATAAATTAAATATTATAATTTATAGAAATAAAATTAATAAGTTTATTTTAACCTAAAATTAGAACATTTTATTTCAACAAAAGTATCAAACGCTTGTGATATGCTACATATTTAGGAAACAACCAATCATGCATGGGCTGATTTTTCAAAGGTTTGATCGAAAAGTGTGAAGAAACCATGAATGGACTAAAACTGACAACAGGGCAACTACCATACGTAATTAACTGACGTGAGAGTGTTAAATTAACTGCTATCATTGCAGTGCATGTTTTGTGAACAACCTGCAAGAATTCTGCTCTCCAATAAAGTTTTTCATTAGATTATCTGGAATTGTGAAAGCATGAATTTTATTACGACCCTCATGGAAGCATGTTTGAACATAATATGTGTATTCATTATTAAAATAACACAAGAACAAATCTAAATGCAGCTCAGTTCCAGAANGCATGTTTGAACATAATATGTGTATTCATTATTAAAATAACACAAGAACAAATCTAAATGCAGCTCAGTTCCAGAAGTCAAGATCTTCAACAAGACTAGCCCACAAATAACTCCTTCCTCTCTTCATTCCAAAAAAAATTTCTACACTGTTTTCAAATTGAAAAAATTGCAACTTGACAAATTCTCAAATGATACAGTTATATGTTTATACCAGTGCCTAGAAAGTACCAGAGGTTTTGTTAATTAATAATGGTATTCCTTTCAACTAAATTTAACATTTCTTCCTGGTCTGAAAGGAATGAATACCCAATGTTAGTTTTTCTTTTTTGAATTAATAAATGCAGATCCTTAACTAATTCCTAAGCACTTCAGATTATGTTGTTTTAAGTGACAGCATATATATATTTTTAATTGTACACACTTAGAAACTATGAGTATCAATTAGTAGTAAGAACAAACAAACCTTTACTAATGTGTTTACTAATGTTACATTAGATCTAATCAGCTTAGTATGAAAATATTATACAAAAATTTATTAAGTAGTTAAGAACACTTTGGTACCATTTTTCTTACTCTTTCAAATGACAACTAAGCTTATTTCAACACAATTTAAAAATTGTTACTTCTAATTATTATAAACTACTATAATACCAGTGACTGTTGTAAATATATTTTGTTTAAAAGTGGCCTAACTAAACTTAGCAGGCTATTATGGACACTTGTAATTTCATTCATAGAAATCCTGTATTACGAACATTAAAAATTCTCTAGGCTCATATATGATATTAAGTGCACAAATTAACTGCATTCTTTTTGTTCCTACCATACACATATAATTACCTTCACAATATTAAAATAAAATGGCTTTTGTTTCCTACAAAGACACACTTGAGAAAAAAATGGCACTTTCCCTCAAATGCAATACGAAACCAAACTTAATCAGACACCCTACAACTTTAAGACCAGACACCTGCTTAATAGTGCATGACTCAAGACTGGAGGCAAAAAATACATTTTCAGACTGAATTTTACAATAAACAAAGGCAATAAAACTGACTTCAAAACCTCTCTCACATTACATCCCTGAAAAAATTTTCTAATGATATTTTATGTGACATTTGCACAGTTCTGTGATATTTCAAGACAAAATATAAATACAGTTATCGAAACCTCAGCACCAACGAAATTCCTTTGATATACATAGCTAAAGAATGTTAAAAAAGAATAACATTTCGACAGAACAACTTATAATAAATACCCTAAAACCTTTAAAAACCAAGGTAACACCTGGACCTCACCTGTTATTCTGATGTTTCTAAGCTGTTAACCCTGAACACAGGACTTAAAAATCACAACAAATTCCATTGCCTAGGGTTGAAACCTTGCAACGCGTATGCTTCATTTCGTTGCAGCTTTTAGAATTTGTCACTTCAACAATTTGAAGGCGAAGCTGACGTTTTGTAAAATGCTGCAAAAGAAATGCTACATCCAAAATGCCATTACATTATGGCTGCTTTCCTCTGCCAATCCTTTTGTTATACACATGTATTCTTGTTTACTGGACTATCATGTCACAGTTTTGTTCATCCAACAAAACATGGATAACTGGCCACGTTTTAATGTTCTATTGTTTTTTGCCTTATGCATGCTGCAACGTCAAATAAGAAGACATTAACAAAGGTCAGAAATCTCAGTTTCTTCAAGTAAACATAAATCTACACACAAGTAAGAGCTAAACCTAAAAATTCAAATATCTATAGCACAAAAATACAATGTTTAAACATCTTCAATTAATTATGTTCTAATATCGGAATAGCAGTAAAATGTCACCTGAAATTCAGAAAAACTATTTTATAGGCCCACCTACCAGAACACAAATATGCACTGCGCATTTTCCATCAACAAATTGAAATGCCAACCTGATAGGTCTCAAACCATATTAATTATTCAAACTACATACATATGTTCAGAGTTAAAAACAAAGGGTCATTTTATAACACAAAATAAGAGCCACAATTAAGCAAATCATTAGTAAAATATTATAATCAACATTTTCCTGATTTCCCAAACTAATAAATAACAAGAAAATTGAAGTTCGTATTTCTTACAGAAGATNTTATAATCAACATTTTCCTGATTTCCCAAACTAATAAATAACAAGAAAATTGAAGTTCGTATTTCTTACAGAAGATCTGTGACAATTTTGCCACATCGAATGACTTAATTACCCACCCATGATAGGGAAAAACCATAGGTGATTTAGAATTCATGAAATGTTTAAAATACTTAGAAAAGAACACACTAAAATAGAGGCAGGGCCTATAACCAATTTAAACACTTTACAAATGTTTCTGGAAAGGTATTCAATCAAACAATAGAAATTATGTTATTGTTAAGGGATGTGCGAACCAAAGATTTCCCATCTCTGAATTAACGGTACCATACATGAAACATTTAAAATCATTACCGAAGAGACAAGTATTCAGAGGGCAGTATTTACGGTCAGATACCCACTCACAAAAATCGGACGAACACACTTTTAACAAGGATAAGCGGCCGAGCCGTTTCACTGGCTGGGTCAGCGTCTTCAGGCAGCAAGTGATGGCACATTGCAGTTTATTGAGTAGTGGTTGATAAACAGTCAAGCCTAAGTAAGGTGAGGCAAGAAATCTGAAAT
Source organism: Clitarchus hookeri (assembly GCA_002778355.1). Lineage (NCBI taxonomy): Eukaryota > Metazoa > Arthropoda > Insecta > Phasmatodea > Phasmatidae > Clitarchus > Clitarchus hookeri. The sequence goes on along the minus strand of NQII01003246.1, from coordinate 158,973 downwards.
GCAGCAGAGGGGTTATGTTTATGCCAGGTGGTAGTCTGGATTTGGTGATGTAGTGATGGGCCTTCGCAGTTCTGTATTATTATTAGAAAGTGGTAAGGTCCTCACCAATCTGGTTTTGTAACAGGAGTCAAAAGTTTTCAGACAGAGAATGAATGGTCAGGAAGCGGACACCAAACAAGCCAATAAATTTATAGGAGAAGCCAGTTACAGCACACGCAGCTTCTTACAATCAGAACTTTGACTCGCTGTAACAAATCTAGATATGTGAAGGCTTATAATATGGCATGCCTGCAGTTTTTACGGATTTTATCAGTTTTTATGGATTTTCAAACCATTAATAGGATTTCTGGATTTTAAGAAAATATCACGGATATTTGTTCACTGCAAATTTACACAAACGTAAAGAAAATATCACTACTGCACNTGGATTTTAAGAAAATATCACGGATATTTGTTCACTGCAAATTTACACAAACGTAAAGAAAATATCACTACTGCACATCGACAAACACGTCTGTTTACAAACACGTCATAGTTGCATTCACAATATGGATGCCGAACATTAGAAACAACGCCCCAAGCGGCTATAATTTGAAATACATTTGAGATTCAACATTGATACTTCATTGTTGAGTTCTTGAGCAACCAGAAGCTAAAATAAATTTTTAACTCATTGCGGCGGTATTGATATTTTTGCACTTCAATCTGTAGTAAATTTGCCAAATACCGAGGTTTGGTGCTTATGGATTCTGGTGTTTGGAAACGCCCAGTAAACAGTTTGCTAATGTTTACCATATTTGGCTACTGCAGTCAAGAAATTAACACACTTTGGCAACAGGGAGTTGTTCTATATTTGTGCCTGTGCTTTGTTTACTTTCGTGGAGAAATATTTTGTTGTTCTAAAAGATGCTCTAAAATTTATTATAACAGATATTTCATTATGAAAATGAAAACTTACCATTGAAATGGTTCAACGGTAAGTGCTGCAAATTAGACACTGATAAATGTTATTTTTGTCTCTGCATGCAAATATGTTACAGTCTGTAAATTATGTTTGTTTTTAATAAAATTTCACAAATGGCTCAATTTATAATTTCCTGTCAGAACTCGTCATCTTTCGTAAGTAAATATGCATATTCGCGCTAGCTTGTAAATGTTAACATTCATTGTGAACGCATTTGACCAACTTTTTACAAATTCAACTGCGTCATATTGCGTGCAAGTTGCTTTGACGTTTTGACTTTTATAAAAATTTGTTTACGGTGCATTAAGTGGTTGAAACATATCTGAATTAACATATTTTGTTTGAAATGACTACATTACTAAAGTTTGTCATATAACAGAAACTGTTCATATGCAACTGTGTGAAAGGCTTTACTGACGTATAAAGTTTCCCTTTNTAAAGTTTGTCATATAACAGAAACTGTTCATATGCAACTGTGTGAAAGGCTTTACTGACGTATAAAGTTTCCCTTTGCCGGACAATTATGCAGTACAACGGACAAAAAAACACAAAGTGTCATCGGAGTGAGGTCCATCCAAACAACATTACAGACAGGAATGGGCGAATGAGCTAAAGTGGGTAAAGCCGGGAGGTAGTGAATATCAAGCCAACTGCACATTTAGTAATACTGTGCTTAATGTTACCACCAGGGGGCCTTAAAGTTATGCGTCGTCACTGCAATACCGAGAGCCACCTAAAAGAATCAGAAATGCATTAAACAAAGTTCAACACTAACAAATTTTTTTTAGAAAAGAAGATAATGGTAGTGTTGCTGCAGACTTACTGTGGAAAAATTTTGTTTGCGAAAACAACCTACTCATAAGCCAAAGTGATAGTTTCACTAAGTTGGTCCCGATAATGTTTCCAGACAGTGACGTAGCAAAAGTTTTTGGTGTTGTAAAATCCAGCATGATCATTCAGCAGGCAATAGCTTCTAGTGAAGAAGAAACTCTAAATGCAATGAAAACAACATTCTTTACTNCAGCATGATCATTCAGCAGGCAATAGCTTCTAGTGAAGAAGAAACTCTAAATGCAATGAAAACAACATTCTTTACTCTGTTAATTGATGAGTCTAATGATAATGACACTACACAGACAAAGGATAATCTGGGTCAGGTTTTTCAACAGTCGGCAAGTAGAAAAACACCTCTACAAAGTTGTAGCTCTTGAGGGTATGGTAACTGGNGGGTCAGGTTTTTCAACAGTCGGCAAGTAGAAAAACACCTCTACAAAGTTGTAGCTCTTGAGGGTATGGTAACTGGTGAGAACCTTTTTAATGTTGTCAACAATCCATTTCAAGATGATGACATACCTTGCGACAACTGTTTGAACATGTCTTCTGATGGTGCAAAGGCTATGGTCAGGGAGTTTAACTCTGTACTTTCGAAGGTTAAGGGGCAGCAAGAGAACATTTGGTTTCTCCATTGCACTTATCATGTTGCCCACCTTGCTGCATCACATGCATGTAGCAAACTACCAGGTGTGTGCAAACAGTTGTAAAGAGATGTTCATTCCTACAGTAAGACATCCGGGAAACAACAAGATGAATACAGGCATATCCCACTGTTGTATACACATGAACATAAAATTTTGCACCCTTCTTTTACCAGATGGTTTCAATGTGTGCATCAATTACTTGAACAAACAGAATTACAACCCTTTACAGATTACTCAACAGAATTAGAACCCAACATGGCAGATGCGCATACTTTCTGCACAAGTGGGGCAGGCAACCATCCCCTCAATGTGACTGCGGAGAAGATCAAACCATCAGACACATTATTGAAGAATGTCCTATAAGGTCCTATAACGGTAGTCCTGACGACTTCCTGTTGGCAACTCAAGAATCAATAGATTACATCAATAGACTTGATGTTTGTTTGTAACTCTTAAAGTTTGTAATATTTTTAATGTCTATGTATTGTTCCATTTGTTTGTAACTCTTAAAGTTTGTAATTTTTTAATGTCTGTGTATTGTTCCTTTCATAAGTGTCTAAATTGCCATACGATAAATAAATAAATAACTTTAACAAAGACCAGCTTTGACTAGAGTATTTTGATTCACTGATTTCGAAAGACAGTTCTCTGGAATCAATCCAACGAATCACATGAACTTTTCACTCAAGTTAAGCAAAACTATATTTTCTTTTTCTCCAGGCAGTTCTGCCACTGTTTGAAAAGTTCAATTTATTTTTCCAGCAAGAATGTCTATAACTGCACAAGCTGTACAGTGTGATCAGTGTACTGCTGCTGCAAGCTATTATGACTTCAAACGACTAAACAAGCTTTCCGATGCTTCAGTATTCATTGGGCATGCAACGCGTACATTCCTTGCGGAAAATGAAATTACCTCTTCAGAAAAAACTGAATTTTTCAAAAAGGTGAGGAAGTTTTATGAAACTGGGACAAAATAATTGTATCGGCTTTTACCACTGAATGATGATGTCCTTTGAAACACAGAAGATTTTGACCCAGCCAAAAACCAGTGAGGAGATAGGGAAAAAGTATGAAATCTGGCCAAAGCTTTTCCAAATGTGATTTCGGACAAAGAACATGATTCTCTGAATGCAGAATTTTTGGCATTTACACTTTGGGACTTACCATCAGACTTTCAGACTTCAGATCTTGTTGATGTATTGACAGAAAGTGTCGAAGTGTTATGAGAATGGTAAACCATGTTTCCCAAGACTGTGCAAGTTGGCAAAAGCAATGCTGATATTCCTCACAGTAATGCCAAGTGTGGAGAGGGCATTCAGTCAATATAAACTTATCACAACAGCACATCAGTCATCTTTGCATCTTTTTAAACTAATTTAAAAAAATTAGTTTACTGGTAAAGAAATTTATGACATTGACTCGAGAAGAACATTTGCTGAACTGCTGGTGTTAACACAATAATTATTTGTGTACACCTAACAAGAATTTTGTTTGAGATTACAATTTCCACTATTTGTTTTGTCACTTGTAACTTTTCTCAATTCTACTGGTTAGTTGGGCAGTAACTGTTACGTAAATTGAAATTTCAAGAATTTTCCTTTTATTTCAAGAATTTTATAATTTTTTTTGTAAAAAAGGTGAGCAAAATTTTTGCACAATTAATATTTAATTACGTACAAAAACATTTTATTTCTATCAGGATTTCCCAAGATATTTGCATTGCCGTTTTCAGGATTTTTCCAGATTTTAGGAAGCTCTGTTTAGGATTCATGTTCATGACTAAGTGGCAGCACTGTAGTAAGGCAAAACTGACACTATTAACTGGCTCACCAATATTACCAAATCCAGACAGCCACCTGGCTTAAAAATTACGTAACCCCCCCCACCCCCAATAGCATTTCATATTTCCTGCTTCACCCTACTTTGCCTCCTGGCCGCTAGGTTCACAGTTTGCGAACCACCGCTCAACAGTGTGTGCCAACATGCCAAAAAAAGCTGGCCCAGCCAGCGAATAGCCTGGCAGCCTGTTTCCACCATACACAACTTTAAAATGTGACTTAATGAAAATGTGAACTTTTGTACTATACACAACAGTACATTTCAAAATTCCATCCATTAAACTTAATTAGGCCAAATACTCTATTACATCTAAACTGTTATTACTGTGTATATAAAATGGAAATAGTAGAAATATGTTCGAGGTTAATGAGATTTGCCCCTTACAAAAGCAATGTGAATAATATTTTGGGAGTCACAACTTAATAATTTTCAAAAATCATCAGGTCTATGATTTTGCATTAACAAGGTTAGCAGCAGCTGCTCACAGCCTAAATGTAAACTTTTTCAAATGAATGTCTTTCCAAGTACAGCAATTTTAATTCCGTCTTTATTCAAAAATTAGAAACAAACCTTAACCCAACTTCTTAACTTTTTTCTGCAGCCACTACTGCCAGTGTTCGCACAACCCTGTCAATTTTAATTTTATATGTAGAAAATAAAGGAAAAAACATTGGAAAAAGCAAACACTAAAATATAATATTTCTTAGAATCTACATTGAAACTAATTTAATCAAAAATTTAATAACTATGATATTTGTTACTGGCATTACAACTTATAATAAATTATTAGATTGACAGGGCACATNCCATCCCCTCAATGTGACTGCGGAGAAGATCAAACCATCAGACACATTATTGAAGAATGTCCTATAAGGTCCTATATGATGATAGGGAAAAAGTATAAAATCTGGACAAAGCTTTTCCAAATGTGATTTCGGACAAAGAACATGATTCTCTGAATGCAGAATTTTTTGCATTTACACTTTGGGACTTACCATCTGACTTTCAGACTTCAGATCTTGTTGATGTATTGACAGAAAGTGTCGAAGTGTTATGAGAATGGTAAACCGTGTTTCCCAAGACTGTGCAAGTTGGCAAAAGCAATGCTGATATTCCTCACAGTAATGCCAAGTGTGGAGAGGGCATTCAGTCAATATAAACTTATCACAACAGCACATTGGTCATCTTTGCATCTTTTTAAACTAATTAAAAAAAATTTGTTTATTGGTAAAGAAATTTATGACATTGACTCGAGAAGATCATTTGCTGAACTGCNAGCACATTGGTCATCTTTGCATCTTTTTAAACTAATTAAAAAAAATTTGTTTATTGGTAAAGAAATTTATGACATTGACTCGAGAAGAACATTTGCTGAACTGCTGGTGTTAACACAATAATTATTTGTGTACACCTAACAAGAATTTTGTTTGAGATTACAATTTCCACTATTTGTTTTGTCACTTGTAACTTTTCTCAATTCTACTGGTTAGTTGGGCAGTAACTGTTACGTAAATTGAAATTTCAAGAATTTTCCTTTTATTTCAAGAATTTTATAATTTTTTTTGTAAAAAAGGTGAGCAAAATTTTTGCACAATTAATATTTAATTACGTACAAAAACATTTTATTTCTATCAGGATTTCCCAAGATATTTGCATTGCAGTTTTCAGGATTTTTCCAGATTTTAGGCAGCTCTGTTTAGGATTCATGTTCATGACTAAGTGGCAGCACTGTAGTAAGGCAAAACTGTGACGCTATTAACTGGCTCACCAATATTACCAAATCCAGACAGCCACCTGGCTTAAAAATTACGTAACTCCCCAATAGCATTTCATATTTCCTGCTTCACCCTACTTTGCCTCCTGGCCGCTAGGTTCACAGTTTGCGAACCACCGCTCAACAGTGTGTGCCAACATGCCAAAAAAGCTGGCCCAGCCAGCGAATAGCCTGGCAGCCTGTTTCCACCATACACAACTTTAAAATGTGACTTAATGAAAATGTGAACTTTTGTACTATACACAACAGTACATTTCAAAATTCCATCCATTAAACTTAATTAGGCCAAATACTCAATTACATCTAAACTGTTATTACAGTGTATATAAAATGGAAATGGTAGAAATATGTTCGAGGTTAATGAGATTTGCCCTTTACAAAAGCAATGTGAATTATATTTTGGGAGTCACAACATAATAATTTTCAAAAATCATCAGGTCTATGATTTTGCATTAACAGATTAGCAACAGCTGCTCACAGCCTAAATGTAAACTTTTTCAAATGAATGTCTTTCCAAGTACAGCAATTTTAATTCCGTCTTTATTCAAAAATTAGAAACAAACCTTAACCCAACTTCTTAACTTTTTTCTGCAGCCACTACTGCCAGTGTTCGCACAACCCTGTCAATTTTGATTTTATATGTAGAAAATAAAGGAAAAAACATTGGGAAAAGCAAACACTAAAATATAATATTTCTTAGAATCTACATTGAAACTAATTTATTCAAAAATTTAATAACTATGATATTTGTTACTGGCATTACAACTTATAATAAATTATTAGATTGACAGGGCACATNTTCAAAAATTTAATAACTATGATATTTGTTACTGGCATTACAACTTATAATAAATTATTAGATTGACAGGGCACATACTTACAGCATCTTAGAACACTGCTCCTTTATTTTAAACAACACGGAAATCAATTCATTCTCTAGCAAGGATTTAAATGCTAGCAGTTTCCTTACATTAAGTAAAATCACCACCTTCAGTTTAATGCTATTTCTCCTATGTAATACTGCGTACAAAGTTTCCTCACCATTGACAACTTAATCTTTGTTCATCTCTCAAGAATCTTCACATACACAAATACATAATACAATGCAACACATCTTCATAATTCATTTCTGCATTTCGAATTCTTGAAATTTTTTTTNCATACACAAATACATAATACAATGCAACACATCTTCATAATTCATTTCTGCATTTCGAATTCTTGAAATTTTTTTTATCATTTTGTGTCGACAGAGACAACTACAACTTCAACATGTATCAAAACCAATTTGGGTTGTCTTTTNATTTTTTTTATCATTTTGTGTCGACAGAGACAACTACAACTTCAACATGTATCAAAACCAATTTGGGTTGTCTTTTTTACTCAGCAGTCATATGCTACAGCAACATATACTTCATTATGGAAATATTAATTTCCCATTATTCAAGTTTTTCGCAAAAGAGATGCCAATTAATGGCACTCATCCAGGTCTGATACACTGTTGTAAGAAGTTCCTGAAATGAACCAAAAGTGTTTACCATTTGCAATTTTAGACATTTCTTTCAACATGTCCAATAATGACATAAGATAAAACAAATCATGCCCATTTGGCTGCAGTAGTATATTTCCTTTCACAGAAAGAGTAAAACAACTTGCAAAACAAAGTTAATAATTTACTAAAATCATGTATCATTCTTCTTTATACAATAACTTACTTGGAACTGCTGGTTTCACCATCTTTCAGCACTATGAAGATCCAATCTTGCAGTTCTGATTTTATTTATTTTAAGTTTCATCATTTTTGAACACTAGTCAGTAAGAACTCGAAGACTTCATGTTTATGCTTACATATTAATGAAATCTCCTAGGTTTGCAAATTGAAATCCTTTTTACACTTATCTCACCACCTAAAAAGTTTAGAACAGTTTTTGATTTCAACCTCCAATAGCAAATTATGTTTAAACCAGCTAATATGTGTCTGACGGTGGACTGTGTTGAGCCCATCTTGATCCCTNCCTCCAATAGCAAATGATGTTTAAACCAGCTAATATGTGTCTGACGGTGGACTGTGTTGAGCCCATCTTGATCCCTCGACAAGAGGACCAGATGTTGGAATTATTGAAGCATCACAACAACACATAAGGGATGGTGTTTGTGTTCTCTCAATACTACATTTTTCACAATACCAGTGTATGCAAAATTCCCCAACTATTTCTAAAAAAATCTTATGTTAAATACTAATGAATTACTAAAAAAACATTAGGTATTTCCAACAAAAATTTTTTAATCAAAGTAAAGCTGCAACAATTTTTTGCTGGTTCTAACTTTTCCAATTTTCACAGAAGATAAAAAAAAACATACACAAAAGGGTGAAAAAGAAACTGATGTCATGAATATCCAAAAACAGAAATTGGTGCACTATGTGATCAAAAGTATTTAGACACCCACCTGAAAATGAACTACAAGTTTGAGCAGCCCTCCATCAGGAACACTGGCCCACTCTTAGCATTGATTGACAGCCTGCACTCTCACAGGCATACTTTCAATCAGGTGGCGGAAGGTTACCTGGAGAACAGCAACCCATTCCACGCAGGGCACCGAAATAAGAAGAGGTATCAATGTGGGTCACTGTGGTCTGGTACAAGTGTCTGCATTCCAAAACATCTCAGAGATATTAAATTGAATTCAAATCAGAACTCTGCGCAGGCCAGTCCTTTGTGGGGCAATGTCAAACCAAACCACTGCCTCACACGCCTTGCAGTATGGACAGGTGCTCGGTCATGTTGAAAGACCAACGGTCATCTTCAACAGTAAGCAACATGAAAGGGCTTAAAATGTCAATGAAGACTTGTGCCTTCGCAGTGCCATGTAAAACAGGGGAACCACGCCCCCTCCAGGCAAAACATGACCATATTGTTACCACCAACACCCCTCAATTTAACAGTCGGCACTATACAGGCTGTCAGATGTCCTTCACCAGGTAATCGCCACACCCACACCCTACCATCAGATTGCCACATTGTATACAATGATTCATCACTCCACACAACTGTTTTCCACTCTTCTGTTGTCCAGTTTTGATCCTCCTTACACGACACAAGGCGGTGTTTGATATTTGCCTGTGTGATGTGTGGATTATGGGCCGCTGCTCAGCCATGAAAACCAAGTTTCCACACCTTACCCTCAACAATCATGGTGCTTGGAGTACATCTTGATGCAGGTTGGAATTCCTGTGTGATGGTGGCGATTGTTGATTGACTATTATGCTGTACGACCCTCTTCAACACTCGACGGTCTCTGGTGGTCAACATCGGACGTCAGCCAACACACTTTTGGACTGTACACATCTCTTCACGTTTCCACTTAACTTTACAACTGGAAAAAATGGATTTAGGTATATTCAGGAGGGTGGAAATCTCGTGCACAGACTTCTTACACAAGTAGTACCCGAGCACCTGACCATGTTGAAAGTCAGAAAGTTCCTCAGACAGTCACATTCTGCTGTCTTGAGCTGGCTGCTGACTACTGCGATCACTGAGCATGTGTTCCACATGGTAGATGGCCCTCTATGTTAAACACACGTTTTGTAGGGTGTCCTGATACTTTTCATCACATAGTACATGTATGGGAAAGAGAGGTGGAGAGCTTTCAATCAATAAAAATGGCACTATGAAACTCAAAAATTGTGTAGTATCAATTAGATTAATTTTACAACAGTACAGTTCAGAGTACTACTATGAATTTCCAAGTGCTTTACCACATGCACAATTAACATCAAGAAACAAATTTGAAAAGTAGTGGTGCAAGTCTTATATAAATTCTTAACGTTTTGGAGATAAATATAGCGCTGAAAACAATAAAGTTCGTAATAAACTGCTTCCGCATGGCTGCGATAAAGAAGGTGCCAGCCAAGTTACGTTTATAGAAACAACACAGAATTTGTTATGGGGGTGGAGTGGGAAGGAGGGAGGTGGAGCGGAGGGAGGAGNGAGGGAGGTGGAGTGGAGGGAGGTGGAGTGGAGGGAGGTGGAGTGGGAGTGTGGCTTTTAGTGCACATCTGAAGTTTTTGATAAAGTTGTTCATGTTTTCCATAGACAATTTAACTTCTTAAATGAAAGTTGCATTAAAAAAATACCATATTTGCCTGAAGGTGTAATATGCCATCAGGTAAATGGTCTTTTGAGTTCAAATATCTCATCTGTGTGTCTCCCACTCACTCTTTACCTGTTGACTGACAATTTCCAGTTGTTATTGGTTGCCTGGCCCCGCCCACTTAGGTACTGGGTGGCTTAACAGCCAAAATCACATATATTGCCCTTCCCAATTAGGANCTCATCTGTGTGTCTCCCACTCACTCTTTACCTGTTGACTGACAATTTCCAGTTGTTGTTGATTGCCTGGCCCCGCCCACTTAGGTACTGGGTGGCTTAACAGCCAAAATCACATATATTGCCCTTCCCAATTAGGAGATGCCAATTTCCCCCCACCATCCATAATTGGGGGTTTTTATTTTGAATAAATGTGTTATTATANCCTCCAATAGCAAATTATGTTTAAACCAGCTAATATGTGTCTGACGGTGGACTGTGTTGAGCCCATCTTGATCCCTTGACAAGAGGACCAGATGTTGGAATTATTGAAGCATCACACCAACACATAAGGGATGGTGTTTGTGTTCTCTCAATACTACATTTTTCACAATACCAGTGTATGCAAAATTCCCCAACAACAAACTATTTCTAAAAAAAATCTTATGTTAAATACTAATGAATTACTAAAAAGAACATTAGATATTTCCAACAAAAATTTTTTTAATCAAAGTAAAGCTGCAACAATTTTTTGCTGGTTCTAACTTTTCCAATTTTCACAGAAGATAAAAAAAAACAACATACACAAAAGGGTGAAAAAGAAACTGAAGTCATGAAATACGTGCACTATGTGATCAAAAGTATCCAGACACCCACCTGAAAATGAACTACAAGTTTGAGCAGCCCTCCATCAGGAACACTGGCCCACTCTTAGAATTGATTGACAGCCTGCACTCTCACAGGCACACTTTCAATCAGGTGGCGGAAGGTTACCTGGGGGACAGCAACCCATTCCACGCAGAGCACCGAAATAAGAAGAGGTATCAATGTGGGTCACTGTGGTCTGGTACAAAAGTCTGCATTCCAAAACATCTCGGAGACATTAAATTGAATTCAAATCAGAACTCTGCGCAGGCCAGTCCTTTGTGGGGCGATGTCAAACCAAACCACTGCCTCACACGCCTTGCAGTATGGACAGGTGCTCGGTCATGTTGAAAGACCAACGGTCATCTTCAACAGTAAGCAACATGAAAGCGCTTAAAATGTCAATGTAAACGTGTGCCTTCACAGTGCCACGTAAAACAACAAGGGAACCACGCCCCCTCCAGGCAAAAAATGACCATATTGTTACCACCAACACCCCTCAATTTAACAGTCGGCACTATACAGGCTGTCAGATGTCCTTCACCAGGTAATCGCCACACCCACACCCTACCATCAGATTGCCACAGTGTATACAATGATTCATCACTCCACACAACTGTTTTCCACTTTTCTGTTGTCCAGTTTTGATCCTCCTTACACGACACAAGGCGGTGTTTGATATTTGCCTGTGTGATGTGTGGATTATGGGCCGCTGCTCAGCCATGAAAACCAAGTTTTCACACCTTACCCTCAACAATCATGGTGCTTGGAGTACATCTTGATGCAGGTTGGAATTCCTGTGTGATGGTGGCGATTGTTGATTGACTATTATGCTGTACGACCCTCTTCAACACTCGACGGTCTCTGGTGGTCAACATCGGACGTCAGCCAACACACTTTTGGGCTGTACACATCTCTTCAAGTTTCCACTTAACTTTACCACTAGAAAAAATGGATTTAGGTATATTCAGGAGGGTGGAAATCTCGTGCACAGACTTCTTACACAAGTAGTACCTGAGCACCTGACCATGTTGAAAGTCAGAAAGTTCCTCAGACAGTCACATTCTGCTGTCTTGAGCAGTCTGCTGACTGATCACTGAGCATGTGTTCCACATGGTAGATGGCCCTCTATGTTCAACACACGTTTTGTAGGGTGTCCTGATACTTTTCATCACATAGTGCATGTATGGGAAAGAGAGGTGGAGAGCTTTCAATCAATAAAAATGGCACTATGAAACTCAAAAATTGTGTAGTATCAATTAGATTAATTTTACAACAGTACAGTTCAGAGTACTACTATGAATTTCCAAGTGCTTTACCACGTGCACAATTAACATCAAGAAACAAATTTGAAAAGTAGGGGTGCAAGTCTTATGTGGATTCTTAACATTTTGGAGATAAATATAGCGCTGAAAATAGTAAAGTTCGTAATAAACTGCTTCCGCATGGCTGTGATAAAGAAGGTGCCAGCCAAGTTACGTTTATAGAAACAACACAGAATTTGTTATGGTGGTGGAGTGGGAAGGAGGGAGGTGGAGCAGAGGGAGGAGTGGAGGGAGGTGGAGTGGGAGTGTGGCTTTTAGTTCACATCTGAAGTTTTTGTTAAAGTTGTTCATGTTTTCCATAGACTTAAATGGAAGTTGCATTAAAAAAATACCATATTTGCCTGAAGGTGTAATATGCCATCAGGTAAATGGTCTTTTGAGTTCAAATATCTCATCTGTGTGTCTCCCACTCACTCTTTACCTGTTGACTGACAATTTCCAGTTGTTGTTGATTGCCTGGCCCCGCCCACTTAGGTACTGGGTGGCTTAACAGCCAAAATCACATATATTGCCCTTCCCAATTAGGAGATGCCAATTTCCCCCCACCATCCATAATTGGGGGTTTTTATTTTGAATAAATGTGTTATTATACGTGCCACATAAAATTTTCTAATGCTTGTGCAACATAGCTGTACACTGTTACACAAGTTTTTAAAACTGAATATATAAAACAATTTTTTTCCTGACATGATATTCAAAATGTGTTGTACAAATCTTACCATGGGGAAAAAAGTATGGGAAAAAAACNTCCCAATTAGGAGATGCCAATTTCCCCCCACCATCCATAATTGGGGGTTTTTATTTTGAATAAATGTGTTATTATATGTGCCACATAAAATTTTCTAATGCTTGTGCAACATAGCTGCACACTGTTACACAAGTTTTTAAAACTGAATATATAAAACAATTTTTTTCCTGACATAATATTCAAAATGTGTTGTGCAAATCTTACCATGGGGAAAAAAGTATGGAAAAAAAAAAGGGGGGGGGGAGTACACACACAAATATGGTACTATGCAGTGTTTGGCATACACTAGTCAATTTAAGTTGAAAATTTTACAAATATACTTTGATATTACAGGAAATATTCATAAACTCTCACAGATATCTCAATATAAATCAGTCAACAATTCTGTTAAGTTTCCTCAGCCACAGTCTCATGATAAGGAACTTAAAATTTCCGACAACATGGACAGTCATGACTTTTAACTCAAGTTATGACTACTGTATTCACCCGAAAATACAGACGACCCTGAATGTATGACAACACATTATGAGTTTATGTTTCAAGAAAAATTATTTACTTACAATTTTAATTTCCATGCTTTGAAAATCATTGCATATAGAAAAAACTTAAATTTTTATCTTTTCATTTAAATCACTGCATAAAATTAAAAATACCAAATGACTGGAATTGATACCATAAATGTATACTAAAATTAATGCTTGTATTTAATTATATGGCATTTAATTGTAACTGTTATCTCTCAGTTTCAGAACACCACCACTAAACAATTTCCTCTTCTTCAGTGTCAAATTGGAAGATCATCACTTTCACTTTGCATTCTCTGCATCACACCACAGCATGTCATCTTCCGTCCCATCTGTGGTATTTGACAGACAGCATATTTTGAAGCCATTCATAATCGTGATCCCGTCCCATTCCGTAATGACCCACTGGCATAATTATGTACACTTCCGACTTCTTAAATTTCCCTGTTGGTGTTTGTTCATGGCCTGCTTGCTGACAATCATTCAAAGTACAGGTGCTTCAAATTATCTTTGAATGGCTTATTCGCTACATCTAGCACATGTAGCACGCACCTCTGCTTAAGTGATTCCTAGTAAGTCTTTCATCAGAATGTTCGCCATCCATCATTTTTGTTGACATATTACTACAATTCCTTTAAGCAATTTCTCTTCATTGTCAGGGCTTAGAAATTTTTGCAAACCACGAAATAATGAGAACTTATATTAATTTGAAAATTCCTGTATTCACAAAACACNAATTTCCCTGTTGGTGTTTGTTCATGGCCTGCTTGCTGACAATCATTCAAAGTACAGGTGCTTCAAATTATCTTTGAATGGCTTATTCGCTACATGTAGCACGCACCTCTGCTTAAGTGATTCCTAGTAAGTCTTTCATCAGAATGTTCGCCATCCATCATTTTTGTTGACATATTACTACAATTCCTTTAAGCAATTTCTCTTCATTGTCAGGGCTTAGAAATTTTTGCAAACCACGAAATAATGAGAAATTATATTAATTTGAAAATTCCTGTCACAAAACACTGATGAAATTGCTTGTTGAGGTGTATCTAAAACCACAGCGCAAGCTTCTTTTACTATGAAAACTCTTACAAACATTAAGTTTTGCAATCNACCTCTGCTTAAGTGATTCCTAGTAAGTCTTTCATCAGAATGTTCGCCATCCATCATTTTTGTTGACATATTACTACAATTCCTTTAAGCAATTTCTCTTCATTGTCAGGGCTTAGAAATTTTTGCAAACCACGAAATAATGAGAAATTATATTAATTTGAAAATTCCTGTCACAAAACATTGATGAAATTGCTTGTTGAGGTGTATCTAAAACCACAGCGCAAGCTTCTTTTACTATGAAAACTCTTACAAACATCAAGTTTTGCAATTTTCCATTTGTTATACAGCAATATCTCTCATTTACTTCACATACGTGTGGACAACAAAACTATGTGTGCAGTAATCACGTTGTTGACTATAAAAATTGGACAAAATTTTACGTCATGAGAATGATTCATAAATCAATTTTCAGCAAGTTCGAAAGATCATCATTGCACATACAATTCAATATATATCAAGCCGAATCGCTATGGCGCTCCTTCACTGGCAGAATCACCCTACGTGTATTTTGTTNTTCCATTTGTTATACAGCAATATCTCTCATTTACTTCACATACGTGTGGACAACAAAACTATGCGTGCAGTAATCACGTTGTTGACTATAAAAATTGGACAAAATTTTACGTCATGAGAATGATTCATAAATCAATTTTCAGCAAGTTCGAAAGATCATCGTTGCACATACAATTCAATATATATCAAGCCGAATCGCTATGGCGCTCGTTCACTGGCAGAATCACCCTACGTGTATTTTATTCATAAACGAACATCTCTAACCCAAAATGTTGGTGATATGACAAAAGTAAATAGTACGTATATATTACAAAGATAAATATTTTGTAGAATGTAATACTTACGCAGTAAACATTTGCGCAGTATTTGTAAACACTGCAGACTTTACTCATCTTCTGTGGTTTGTGGTTAGGTTCTTGACAAATAGCACATACGGCATTTGCAACTATTGAGCAAGGGTGGTGATTGTAGACTGCTGGTTAACGTCGCAAAACCAGATACGAAAACATATAGTTACAGTTTTAGATCCGGCCCAGTATTTTGAAAGTAAAGGTTTTTTTTGTTTTATAAAACTTACCAAAGTGCAAAACAGCGATGTAAACATTGAGTGAGCGGGAAAAGACACACGCTTAAACACTGTAGTGCCGCATGCAGGGCAATTTGGTGATAGCGGAGAATATAAATAATAAAAAGATAACTGCATTGGAAGTAAATTTGTGTAATTTTCATATTGTCAAGAAAACAAAAACAAATACGTTCCTGCCACTTCATTGTAAAAACATTTTTACTATAAAAGGAGAATGTTTATTTTATCAATAATAAAATATTAATAAGTATTTTGTAGTCAGGTTGTAAACTGAACTGGATTTAATTGAAATATTGTTATCTACAAATGAACAAAAGCTGTATGTGGGTGATGTAAAAATCTTGTAAAACTCTAACACTAGTGAATGTTCTTGGGTAGTTTGAAATGCCACGATAAAGGACATAAATTATTGCATAAACATTACTATGATGTGGCAATGTGTGTTGCATGACAAGTGTGCTCTCGGTCTCATAATGTTGTTCTTTCATCCTTATAGTTAAATATTTTATAATGTGTTTCGACTTAATTACGTACTGATTAAAATAATGAAGTAATTCCATTAAGTTTGAGTGAAATTGTTAAAAAAACAACAGATTCATGGTCTAATAATAATAATGCATGCATTTCTTGCAATACAATATTTGAGGAAATTAAATTATACAGTGAAACCCTGTTAACAAGTTCCCCTGCCTAATAAGTCGAATAATTGTGCACTTTGTCTACCTGCATGTGTAATTTGATCCTTTTAAGATGTTTTCCTGGTTAATAAGCATTATTTTTTCAGTCCCTTCAAAAACATCTTAACAGAGTTTTACTGTATTTTTTTTGACAAAATGGTGAGATTTTAAGGACTAAATCAGCTCATATTTTTTACAGTAAAAGTGGGGCCTTAAGCATTGTTTTCCGATTTAATATGACAAATGGTGGCATGTTTCCTGCCATCTGCCAGAACAATAGCCACTCCTAGTTTTTCATTTCCAGATGTTTAGAATGTGACTGATTTTGGTCCACAGTCATCAGTTTGACAGCATATAAAAATATACAGGTGTTTTATCGGCACTTCCGATTAGACCCAGCAGATAGTTGTGGGTTTTTTGTAATTTTATCTCGTGCCTTTGATAGGCTGTTAACTTTTCTTCATAATCAGCACGCAGTCTCTGACACAATGTTGTTCTTTGTCGAAGCGAAAATCCATTTCTTCTCATAAGCCTTGTACACCAACTTCTAAACATGCAATATCAGAGTTCTCTCAATTTCACACGCCTTCATTTGCATGGCAATGAACGAATATGGAATCCCATTTTTCTCTGGGTTCGCACGAATCCCACAACTTGTTTGTCAGGAAAATGACAACATCTAAGTCCACTGAAAGATTTTTGGGTAGTGTTTGCATTCTATAGTCGCACCTTCTGTTGTCGCCAATGCAGTATGTTTGCTTCCGTGATGCCGTAGTTATTTGTTTTTGCTGCGTATTTCAAAGTCATTAATTTAAAATTCTTGTCATAAATATGCAGTTTGCCTTTATTAAAATTTGCTTTCAAACTTGTTCCCATTTTTACCACGTGAACAGCAATATCAGACTCGCAAGACATGACAAATTATTTTCAGACTTCTGCCTACCAAATCAAAAATATATGACTACAGTACAAAATAACAATACGAACATATTAAACACTAGAAAGAAATACATACAGGTAGTGACACCCACATGNTGCAACTATTGAGCAAGGGTGGTGATTGTAGACTGCTGGTTAACGTCGCAAAACCAGATACGAAAACATATAGTTATAGTTTTAGATCCGGCCCAGTATTTTGAAAGTAAAGGTTTTTTTGTTTTATAAAACTTACCAAAGTGCAAAACAGCGATGTAAACATTGAGTGAGCGGGAAAAGACACACGCTTAAACACTGTAGTGCCGCATGCAGGGCAATTTGGTGATAGCGGAGAATATAAATAATAAAAAGATAACTGCATTGGAAGTAAATTTGTGTAATTTTCATATTGTCAAGAAAACAAAAACAAATAGGTTCCTGCCACTTCATTGTAAACATTTTTACTATAAAAGGAGTATGTTTATTTTATCAATAATAAAATATTAATAAGTATTTTGTAGTCAGGTTGTAAACTGAACTGGATTTAATTGAAATATTGTTATCTACAAATGAACAAAAGCTGTATGTGGGTGATGTAAAAATCTTGTAAAACTCTAACACTAGTAAATGACTAGTGAATATTCTTGGGTAGTTTGAAATGTCACGATAAAGGACATAAATTATTGCATAAAAATGACTATGATGTGGCAATGTGTGTTGCATGACAAGTGTGCTCTCACTCTCATAATGTTGGTCTTTCATCCTTATAATTAAATATTTCATAATGTGTTTTGACTTAATTACGTACTGATAAAAATAATGAAGAAGTAATTCCATTAAGTTTGAGTGAAATCAATAAAAAAAACAGATTCATGGTCTAATAATAATGCATGCATTTCTTGCAATACAATATTTGAGGAAAATAAATTATACAGTGAAACCCTGTTAACAAGTTCCCCTGCCTAATAAGTGGAATAATTGTGCACTTTGTCTATCTGCATGTGTAATTTGATCCTTTTAAGATGTTTTCCTGGTTAATAAGCATTATTTTTTCAGTCCCTTCAAAAACATCTTAACAGAGTTTTACTGTATTTTTTTTTGACAAAATGGTGAGATTTTTACAGTAAAAGTGGGACCTTAAGCATTGTTTTCTGATTTAATATGACAAATGGTGGCAGTTTCCTGCCATTTGCCAACACTGCCAGAACAATAGCCACTCCTAGTTTTTCATTTCCAGATGTTTAGAATGTGACTGATTTTGCTCCATAGTCATCAGTTTGACAGCATATAAAAATATACAGGTGTTTTATCGGCACTTCCGATTCGACCCAGCAGGTAGTTGTGGGTTTTTTGTATATTTTTATCTCGTGCCTTTGACAGGCTGTTAACTTTTCTTCATAATCAGCACGCAGTCTCCGACACAATGTTGTTCTTTGTCGAAGCGAAAATCCATTTCTTCTCATAAGCCTTGTACACCAACTTCTACACCTGCAATATCAGAGTTCTCTCAATTTCACACGCCTTCATTTGCATGGCAATGAACGAATATGGAATCCCATTTTTCTCTGGGTTCACACGAATCCCACAACTTGTTTGTCAGGAAAATGACCACATCTAAGTCCACTGAAAGATTTTTGGGTAGTGTTTGCATTCTATAGTCGCACCTTCTGTTGTCGCCAATGCAGTATGTTTGCTTCCGTGATGCCGTAGTTATTTGTTTTTGCTGCGTATTTCAAAGTCATTAATTTAAAATTCCTCTCATAAATATGCAGTTTGCCTTTATTAAAATTTGCTTTCAAACTTGTTCCCATTTTTACCACGTGAACAGCAATACCAGACTCGCAAAACATGACAAATTATTTTCAGACTTCTGCCTACCAAATCAAAAATATAGGACTACAGTACAAAATAACAATACGAACATATTAAACACTAGAAAGAAATACATACAGGTAGTGACACCCACATGGAACCAACACCATGCATCATTTACAGCAGGGGTCTGTTTCATAAAATTACACTTCTACAAGTTAAATGTTACAAGTTACAAACATAATGTATTTGTAAGTTAACTTTATGAATGTTTCTGAAAGAAAGGTTCCTATTTTTAATAATTGCATCTTTTGTAGTCAAGTTTACAAGTCGAATGTGAATATTGTTTATTTATATTCTTTTACATTTACTGTTGTGTGCTTGTTTTGGCTATGTTCGTTTGGTAGTGTAGTTTGGGTTTATTAGAAGGGTTTTATATGGGAACATAAGTGAGAAAATTACAACAGCAAACAAAATTTAAGACAGTAATTAAACTTTTGACAGTTGTTTTGGCAAGAGAAATTGGTTTGGCATGCTAAGAAAGGTCCAATTTACACTAGCAATTCTTCACCTTTAACTAAACTAGTTTTTTGTATTCAGAAATATTAATTCTCTCTCTGGACATTCTTCATCTTCTAACCTGAAAATTGAAGTGGTGTACCCATTCCAAATAAGTAAATATAATTACTTCAACTTACTGTACCTGCAATTAAAAAAAAAAAATAGTGACAACAACCTATTAATNGAATAAGTAAATATAATTACTTCAACTTACTGTACCTGCAATTAAAAAAAAAAAATAGTGACAACAACCTATTAATAAAAACTCCTCTATATAAATAACTCTCACTTACTCTTCTATTCTAACTTGTAAATATCTTTACCTAGGTCGCAGTGCTTGTAAAAAAATATAGTCATATTTACAAGTATGTGTTTGTAGAAGTTCTTTTGGGAAACACAATCACCATTTGACTTGTAAAAATGACCTGTAACTTGTACAATTTCACTTGTAGTAAACAGTGTTGACTTGTAGCTTTATTAAACAGCAACTGTCATTATCTTACAAATTACAAGAGAATTCTCCTGTAACGTGCAGATTTGTATATTTATGAAACAGGCCCCAGGTCGTTGGTAGTTTGGAACAGTGCGGTGGTATGAAAGATTTAAGACCACAGTACTTTTGTACCATGTTATTTACGAGTTTCATGTTTTGGATTCCAAATGGCCACCATTGTTCACGTAGCAGCAATAAGTTAATGCTATCAAAATAATGTAAATAGGGAAATTTAGACAAAAATGAAATATGCTTAGCATTATTATCAACTTTTTAACTGTTTGCTGTCAGTTGTAATAATACCCCTAATTTTTTAAATACTGTAGTGTTTATATTAAAAACTTTCATCTTATTTTCGAGTGAATACAGTATTACCAACAGCTGTAGCTACATGGACACCATACAAAATAGATGCAAAGATGGAGGCAACAAAAGACAATTACCTGCANTACCAACAGCTGTAGCTACATGGACACCATACAAAATAGATGCAAAGATGGAGGCAACAAAAGACAATTACCTGCATATCAGCTAGGAGACATTCAGTAATCAAAATTTCGAAAAATTAGAGCAAAGCAAAATCTTTCAGGTTTGTAGTAAAAACACAGGATGCCAAATTCACATGATGTGGGTCAGTAAAACATCCACAAAAATGCAGTCGCACAATTTTATCCAACAAAATTTCNAACTGCAGTCGCACAATTTTATCCAACAAAATTTCAAGGTATGCAATTAGCTATAGAAAATATGTTCACAGTGATTATGAAAAGTTTTGTTTATACTGGAAAACATCCATCTACTTAAAACAGCAGTGAAAATTTGATAAAAGTTATGTTGCTACCCAGGTATTTACTTTTGAACTTAAATCAGTCTGTAAGGCCAAATTAGTAATGCTGAATAAACCCCACTAATTTCGACAACTACCCAAAATATATTTTTGGATACCATTTGTGCTGTAACCTTACGTAAAAACATTTGATAATGAAAAGATTCACTTCTGGCAAATGGTAAATAATTGCAACCTTTCATATTTTTGGCTTGAGAAGGGAAGAATGAATGGCAGACTGGGTCAGTTGCAGGATGTTACAGAGATTGCCACAGGTTTGAAGCTTACGTTAACAAGCCCAGTAAGCTAAGAACTGTATTTTCATGGTTCTTGAAAACAAACTAGTAGGAAAATTAAACAAGGTCAAGTGCGACAAAATTTTTTAGGTAGTCTGTTAATGTATTCATTTTTTTTTTTTCCAAATTTTTAATTCAAGGAAATACAGATTCTAAGTCCATTTTTAATTAAGTTTTATGTCACTATCATATCATGGCAACCAATTTTCTTAAAACAAAAAAACACTCCACTACATTGTCAAACTAAAAAATCCAACATCATCAATCTAACCTCAAAGTCACATATTACTACCCTACGTTTCTGATGTATTCCTGAAATTAAATGAGTGGTAGTAACAAAAACTGGCAGTGTAATTCAAATGATGCAAGAGCCAAATTTAATAATATTATGAAAGCAATAAAAAATATATACAAATTTAAAACAAAGAATACATAAAATTATTTTTAATTAAATAAATGTATTCCTTTATTTTGAATATGATTTTTAACCACTGCTGAACTTTAAATATGGAATTGTTCATATATTGAAGTTGTATATAACTTTTTTATCAACTATGAGAAAACAATTAAATACAATAATTTCCATTAAAGAATATGGTTTTATTAACTATGAAACACTATTGTTCAGATCTTCCTAATAAGGCTGCTACACAATTGATGTAGGAAAACTATTTCCAGTTTATAATTTCTTAGATGCCCAATGCAATTAACCAAACTTTCACATACTGACTATAATCAAAACAGATGCAACAAAATCATNAATTTCTTAGATGCCCAATGCAATTAACCAAACTTTCACATACTGACTATAATCAAAACAGATGCAACAAAATCATCAAATACATTGATACATAACAACTTTGGTATTTCTGAAATGTTACAAAATTATTATTCTTTTAAGTTGTCTTAAAACTTAAAACATTACTTTTCAAGGACTGATTACGAAAATGTGACACAAGTAAGAAATGATTACTTGGTACCAATTATGGGAGGAGACTTGCATTCTTGGTTGTCACTAACAATGTGTCTGTAGTTGTACCATTAAAATNCTTGGTACCAATTATGGGAGGAGACTTGCATTCTTGGTTGTCACTAACAATGTGTCTGTAGTTGTACCATTAAAATGTAGAAACTCGTTTCTATTTTTCTATGCACATAATTTCGCTACAGTTAATAATTTAAAGCTAAAAACTGAATCATATATAAATCTGTAATATTGGAGCAAACATGTACAATATTCCACTGGCACTGTAAGACAGCTGAAATCTGTACAATCACAACTTCTATGTTTTGGTAGGCAGGAACCAATCAGTGATGGTGGATAGTTCAGCAAAGATGCTGCAACAACAGGACAAAGCAAATCTTGTAACATACATACTTGTAAGCCTGCGGGAAGTCATCGCTGTGTATGAGCCCGAGGCGGGAAGCGTACTCGGAACCAGGGGGCAGCATGGTGCCTTTCATGCCGCACACCAACTTGTCTGTGTCCGGGATGACCTCCAGGACCTCGCAGCATACAGTGTCGTTCATCAGGTATGTGCGGTTTATGTTCTTCTTGTCCGCTGCGGGAATTATGTTTCCCATCGGACAAAAGGCCTGCATGCATCACGGGTAGGTCAAGTCAAGTCAACATTTCAACAACAGCTTTAGCATGTATATTCAAACTTTTGTCACTGTCTGGAACAGAAAATGTAGGACAAGTCACAAAATGCTGCTTTTTCAAGAGTTGATGTACACCACAATTATTGACTACTAAGAAACACAGATGACCATGACAAAACTGAATCGGCAATTCACACCATGCCAGTTTAATACAAGTAATATACAGTGGGCATGTTTTCAGAAAAAATAAGGTAATGTGTTTTAACTCCTGCTGTACAACTGATTAAAATGAAAAACCTACCATTGCAAGCCATGATTGTTTTAAATAAAGAATAAGAATAGTACAGTATCTCAGATTTAAATCTTTCAAATAATACTGTACAAAAAATCATTATTTTGTTTCCGCAAATTGATATAATTTTCTTAGTGTAACCGAAGTTACAATCTCCAGAAAAAGAAATAACATATAAAAAATTTTGTTTATAGAATTTAAAAATACTAATTTACATAAGAAATGTTTACATTCTTAAAGCAATAAAAATTAATTCTTTAAAAAATTAAAAGTTAATATTGTTTATTATTACCATTTTCCTTGATATTTCTCACAGTTACGAATGCTTCCTTTTAGCTTGCTATTTGTTCTCCTGGTCTGGAACATTCCTTGCTAATGTCCAGCAATAATCTGCAACCATGGATACGTCCCATTTGCCCTGATACCTCTTCTCCATGACGGCGATGATTTGAAATCTTTCGCCCACCATGTTCGTCACTTACGCCTCCACAGTTGTCGGGNCCTCTTCTCCATGACGGCGATGATTTGAAATCTTTCGCCCACCATGTTCGTCACTTACGCCTCCACAGTTGTCGGGGAAGAAATCCAAATGTGTGTAGAGGAAACAAATTTTTGAAGAGATTGCAACCTAAACTCACGGTATTTTATTTTTACAAAAGCTCAATTATATTTCGGATTTAGTTTTAATCTCTTATTTTGCGTAAAAACCCTTAAAGACTATTTTTTTAAATGCCTCCAAAGCCGCTTTCTTGATGTAAGTGCATTTTTGGAAGTTTTCATCCATCAGCTTTCTGATTTGAGGNCCTCTTCTCCATGACGGCGATGATTTGAAATCTTTCGCCCACCATGTTCGTCACTTACGCCTCCACAGTTGTCGGGAAAGAAATCCAAATGTGTGTAGAGGAAACAAATTTTTGAAGAGATTGCAACCTAAACTCACGGTATTTTATTTTTACAAAAGCTCAATTATATTTCGGATTTAGTTTTAATCTCTTATTTTGCGTAAAAACCCTTAAAGACTATTTTTTAAAATGCCTCCAAAGCCGCTTTCTTGATGTAAGTGCATTTTTGGAAGTTTTCATCCATCAGCTTTCTGATTTGAGGNAAAATGCCTCCAAAGCCGCTTTCTTGATGTAAGTGCATTTTTGGAAGTTTTCATCCATCAGCTTTCTGATTTGAGGGCCAACAAAGATGCCTTCTTTGACTTTGGCATCACTTAGTTAAGGAAATTTTCCTCCAAGATATTTAAAACCCTCGCCATCTTTATCCATTGCCCTTACAAATTTCTTTATCAAACCTAATTTGACGTCTAAAGGTGGCAGTCTAATTTTGCTTCTGTCAGCGAGAGGATTGTTTATAACATTTTTTTTCTCCAGGGCAAAATGTTCTGTTTAGCCAAACTTTTATTTTGTAATGAAATTTCCTAGCACGGCTGTCCCATTTACATCGAAAACTGCAATAGTTTGTGTACCCCAACAGCATGCCCAGAAGTAAAGCTACAACTTTCAAATCCTCGCAGATCTGCCAATTATATTCTTCATACTTGATAGCAACCAAAAGTAAATTCATGTAGTCACGTTTCCTTAGTATCCACAGCATGACGCAAAGGAATAGAGGGTTGTGTGTTGCCATTATACAGTAAAAACCAGATTTTAAGCTCAATTTTGATGAATATCTGAATAGTCTCCATTCTTCAGGGTTATACTATATATTCAAAGCTTTCATCAAGCCATTAACATCACATCATGCAACACGATTCTTTTCCTTTTTAAAATATTACATCAAACCCTTCTGCTGATCTCTGAAAAAACTTACTCTAGGATTGCTTAAGGCTAGACCCTACGAGCTCGGCTTCGTATGTAGGGAGACTTAAATCTCAAATCAGATTGTTTAACTCGCCCTGCAAGTCTGTGTGGATCACTCAAATAATTTGGTGCATAAAAGTCAAGATCTTCACTTACATCTCTTAATCTCACTTTGTCATATGGCAGCAGTTGATAGTCTTGTGGAGGGTTAGGCACCGGAAGGCCATTGCTGTGTGTGACGGGACGAATAGCTGATGGAATATTCAAATATTCTACAGTCCACTTCAATTTTTTTCTCTTTGAAATGCCATGCTGTAAAGATGATGTCGTGCAGAAATAACAGTCATTTACGCGATAAGTTGGTTCTGCCATATCATCTGTACACCAAAGTTCATTGAACGTCTGCTTCCATTCTACCAACTGAGACGATTCACTGAACATGTATTGGAACAAAAGTGAGGTGGCCATAACTCGTCTTGATCCACTACCTTGAATCTAAAGTTTGTACTGCTTTTACTAGATGTGTAATAGGCCGTTTCTGAGCAGAATATGTCACTTCATCACATACATAGCAAAAGTTGTCAGCACTATTAATGCATTTTTGAGGCATTTTCACAGCTTCTAGACACAATATAAGGAAATAAAGAAAATATCACTAACGCTACTTTCAAGTGGGGAAACATTTTTGTTGTTCAACAGTGTAATTAGCATTATAAGCTGCTCAATTGTTAAAAGACAAGTGTTTTGTGCTTCATGCCCAATAAAAACGAATAAAGNGTAATTAGCATTATAAGCTGCTCAATTGTTAAAAGACAAGTGTTTTGTGCTTCATGCCCAATAAAAACGAATAAAGTACCTATTGATGTTCCATTACGGTCTGTGTAGTTAATGCATTAGTATCTAATAATTTTGACCAAAAATAATTTTTCTCAAGAAAATACAAACCCTCTATTTAACAGATTATAAGTGGGAAAGCCCACTCTTTATTGCAAAGAGAAACACACTGTCCTGTATAGTAGAGGGAAGAACACTTATTTTGTTTGTTAACAACAAGCTTGAAAAACCAGCATAATTATACAGCAATCACAACATAAAAGAATAATAAGAATAGCATTAAATTACATCCTAAATAATAAAAAACATCAGGAAGACCCTTTGTTTTCCTTTATGACTGTCTATTGTGCTTCACTCCTCAGTGCACTGTGTATATTTTTCTTTAGTCCACTCCGAGACAATTTTTTTTCTTCGTTCAGTGGTGGGTGCAGTCATTTGGGGGGACAAAAAGGGTCACCCACCCTCCCATTTTTCTAGTTATGCACACACCCCGAGAGAGATAAGCAAAAATTAATTTTAAACTCTACTACTGATTTGTTTACTAACAAGTTCAGAGCCTGAGGTGTGCATGTCCACAAATATTGTACAAACAAAACAAAAAATTAATGTATAAATATAAAATGTGTACACTGCAAGTGAAAGAGAAAAGCATTTCATAGATAGAATAAAAAGAGCAGCCAGCAGATACAAAAACCAGTTCATGCCGTGACGAGTTTCGTTTCAAGCAAGCGCGGGACTAACAGAATTACTGCGTACCGTAATTCAAAACAGGAGAAACTTTACCTGTTGACAAGTCGTTTTTTATCAATACATATGTGCGAAAATGGCACCAGATATTTCCCCACAAACGCCTACGTTATAAAATAACATAGATATACCTGGCCTAATTTAAACTGTGACCGTCTAGTTAAAACTATAATAGAATTATTCTGGTGCAAGTCAAGTCAAATCAAATTTACTTGACTCTAAATCCAATATAAACATTACATATTTACTTGCAAAACTCAAGCATAGAAAACTTCCACTGGATTACATACTAAACTTCTGCTCAGTTTTTGTGAGCTGACCCAAGACAACTAGTGCCGATCTCTACCAAACCTTATGGTAAAAGAACTACCAAATAATATTCTGCCAAGTCAAATTAAACATTAATTATTGTACGGATTAACTTTTTTTTAAGAAATAGTTTTAAAATGCACATTAAAAAGTTTACCAACATTTTTTTTTGTTTTTGTTGCACACTAGCAAGTTGCAATAAAAGGGTGCCGTTTTAACAGATTTTATCCCTTTTCACAGAATTTTTATACTTAAAACAGATTGATGGATTTAATCTAATACTGGGTGGTAGAATACTCAAAAATAAGTTAAAAATCAAAACTTTATATAATAATTTTTTTTCAACAATGAGCATAAATAAAACTGAGATGAAGTTAAAACCAGACCATATAATTTATTTTGACTCCTGCTCATGCATTTNACAATGAGCATAAATAAAACTGAGATGAAGTTAAAACCAGACCATATAATTTATTTTGACTCCTGCTCATGCATTTGTTGACCTGGGAACTTAAGTTTTAAGGACAATTTACATCTTTACTTGCATGAAATTTACTATGCCCCAAATTTTTATTACACACTTGCATTTCTAAACATACAGTTCATCCGAAGTTAAACAAAATTNAAATTTACTATGCCCCAAATTTTTATTACACACTTGCATTTCTAAACATACAGTTCATCCGAAGTTAAACAAAATTGAGTTCACAGGTCTCAAAATTATGTCTAAGACAAGTACAGCAACTTGTGATGGCCTACGCACATTAAGAATTTGCTTAAGTTCACCTTGCCTTAGATTGCTGTTTCTATGCGAGGGTCGTGGACAATGGTTTCCCTTTGGTGCGATGGGACCTGCTGTACAGACCATCTCGCTGCTGCTGCCGCCTAAGTGAGTGCTGAACTGCAAATGGTGCGTGGCACGCTAGTGTGCTGTTTCAAAGTTTTGCTTGCTTCCCCTTCCCACTCTGAGCATCTCCATGAAGTGACGCCGGCCAGTCACGATGCCACCAGAGTGCGTTTCCACTATGTGAAAGTTTAAAATGTTCGAGAAGACTACAAATAAATTGTATAAAAGGGTTGTGTTCTCCCCTGCCCGAGGAGAGAGACCACTGACTATAAGGGAAGGAACTGCTGTTCATCAGTTTTAAAATTNTCTTGGTAAGGGATTCAAAATCATGGGATTTTATTAAAGAGTTTTAATAGAATTTGTAATCCCATATTGGGAATTGGCATTGTTATTCAAAAAGGGGAAAATATATTAGTTTTCTGTGGAAACCCAAAGTTCTCTATTCCTTGAAAACCAAACATCTTCCTGAGGAAAGATACCCAGTCCTATTTGCATGAGTCAGCTGAAACCGTCACAAACTGGTAACAATTATTTCTGCGGTCACTATTTATTGGAATGGATAATAATCAATTTTTTGGACTTTGTTAATTCACATACTGACGAGAAAGAATTAATTCGCAGTTGTGTTACTATCCGGTATGTGTGACCTCAAATTCAATGAATTCCTCGCTGCACTTAATAAATAGTTGGCATAAATTGCACAATACAGTTATGTTTCCATTTTCAGAAACGAAAATAGTTTTTCTAAACCTTTCCATCACACACATGCATGCACACAAGTGCACACACACACAATCTAACATCAGTGTTTCACTTTCACAGAATAAAAAGAAGGAAACTTGCAAACATATACAACTAGCAAACTACAAACAGTAATAGCTGTCAAATTAACAGGATTGAATTTCTATCTCGCATTACAAACACAGCTATTTTCTCACCAAGTTGTTACAAAAGATATGTTTAATTTAATTTTCAAAATTTTGTAAATAAGTATTACTTTGTAAACAAAATTAGAATGAAATATATTGTTCCAGTTCATAGAAAAAAGCAACGGAGCCCGGAACTTTGTTCATTTGGTAAAAAAAAATAGGCTTTCCAAGATCTGCACTGAACAACAGCGAACAGTGAATATTCATAATGAAATAAAACCATATCATACAGTCTTACCTTAATACCCAAGTCTGCTACACCTCTGGGAAATTCTCCATCAATGCACAAGACTTTCAGCAACAGCCCCGAAACCGATTTGTTCAAAATGGACCCAATGACAAGGTCACCAGGTTTCACAATCTAAAAAAAAAAAAAAAAAATACATGCCTAAACTTGATGTGTCTACACAAGTGCGAGTTTGCAACTATTCCATGCTTCTTTCTTGACTATAAAATTCTGTACTGAGCCTTAAACCAGAAGCAACACTCTCCATAATGTTGACTTGTGTATAAATGTTAACAAGGGAATTTTGGGAAAGTAAATAAATTAAAGAAGTGATTACTATACAAACACTAATAACACGTTGCAATTAAACACAATATTTTTTAAATAATTTTTTTAGGAAGAAAATGAAAGTTGCATGTTATGAATGTATTTTCTTGACACCCAGTGATTATGTAAAGGATACTAAGATGACACAAACATGCTGAAATTATGGTTCACATATTTATCTAATAGTGAAGTTTTATTTTGCTGTGATTTAAAACACGTTCCTATGATCAAATTTACGAATTGTGAGTGAAAACAAGTGTTCTTAGTATGATACAGGTGCAAAAATGAATGTTTGGTTGTTTGAGGTTCTCACAAACTGTGGTAGGCACATGCAAAGTACATAGTTGTTGACCAGTTATTCCTTTGTGATATGGTGGTCCATAGAAGAATGAGGAATATATTGAGAAAGCAATATACATTTGGTAATAAAAAAAGAACAAAAAATAGACAAAGGCTTATTATTGTGAAAGTATACAGGTTGGGCTAATAATTTACTTCCGCACCCACTGCATTGAGGCAATTATCATAAAAGAAGACACTTTTTTGTATACTCTTGTCATACTCTTCTGCAACCAGTCCACTGGCATAAGTATATTTTGTCCATGATAGGATAAGAAGGTTGAATTTA
Source organism: Clitarchus hookeri (assembly GCA_002778355.1). Classification (NCBI taxonomy): domain Eukaryota; kingdom Metazoa; phylum Arthropoda; class Insecta; order Phasmatodea; family Phasmatidae; genus Clitarchus; species Clitarchus hookeri. The sequence continues at coordinate 129,034 of NQII01003246.1, read as the reverse complement.
AGGTTTCCTTGAATGTGTCCATCCTGGACTTTCATGCAAGTTGCATTGAGGTGATAGTGGTGTAAGCCATATGTATTTTATGTAAGTAGCATGAATCTCATTATATTCATGGTCATGACTGCCAAACAGTATGTAGGACCATCATTTANGTATTTTATGTAAGTAGCATGAATCTCATTATATTCATGGTCATGACTGCCAAACAGTATGTAGGACCATCATTTAGACCACTTTTGCACATTATAGAATTGTGTTAGCATCTATTAAATTATCTATGATAGTTAAGGTTTTATTAACGAACAAAGTATTCTAGATATTTGTAAATTGCAGGAAACAAGCTCAATAATCATTAGAGGGCAGGTTGTAGTCGAGAGGACCAGGATTTAACGGATCAAGAATTTACCAAACTGTTTGGAATGAAAACAACTGAAATGTCAGGGTGCCAGTTAGCTTATGCCAGTTAAAGCAATGAGAAATAAGAGTTTTGTCTCTCCCAAAAGAAATATTTAAATTCTGAATCTTAAGACTACGAAAGTCTTTTAAAATCAGATTGATTCTTGGAGATCTCAGTGTATAAGATCTCGCACCATGTCAGCATGTGAGCTATCATCCACTCCCGTAACTTCACTAGCACCTCTGCTATCACAGGTCCCTCTACCCCTAGTCTCTTCCCCTGCTTCAGTGGTCCCTTGCACTGCCCACTCCCTCCCTGCCCTCACTAGACTTGCCCCGCAGAATTTTGGGCTGTTCTTTGGGTGTTGCTTGGTGACCATCAGAACCAGGCTAGAAGTTGGGGAAGCAGCTATGACAAGGTTATCTGCACAAAGTCGAGTTGTGCGAGGTGAAGTCTCCAGGTGACTGGGGTAAGGGCGTTTGCTGGTTTACCTCTGGAACTCCTCACCCAGGGCTATCGTGGGCTCAGGTGCTGGAAAGATGTCTGCAACTAAGGTCATGGCACCAGGTGATGAGCTGCGGCAGATGGCCGTCGACGTCACTGGTGCATCGGTAGGCTCAGCCTCCACTCCCAGGGGGAGAGGCTGTCCTTGGTGGAGGAGCAGGCCCACTGGATGTACGGCTCCAGAAAACCTAATTAGGGGGCCGAGAGGATGGTGGGATGGACGGACTGCGAAGTGAGACTCTGTCAGTCATCGGGTGACTTGATCTCATTTCCGGGGGTTGAGGCAGCTGAAGACTGGTGTGGGTAGATTCCCTGAGGAATGACAAGCAGCAAGGACGGCATGCACTGGTAGGCTGCTACAGATCACCTTAATGAAGCAACAGGTGACTGAACCCTAGCTAGTGTGTTTTTAGAAGTGCCTAAGTCAATCCTTATCGTGCCTGGCACTCCTGGCAGGTCTGCACACACTGGAAGGAGTGGGTTAGCAAGCTAGGGTGGCCAAGATGCTTCATCGTGTCTTGCTAGTGGTTAGGGCTCTACCATACGTGCGCAACAGGTGCATTTGCATACCTGGTCCACATTATGCCTGGCCGTCGAATATGTGGTGTTTTGACGCACGTGCAGTCCTGGTTAGAGACAGTCCGCAGTCCTATTCTAGTTTTGGAAACTGGTTGAAATTTTGCGGTCCCCTGCCCCTCCCTTGCGGGAAAAGCTTACCAGAATGGATGCAGTTCACAGTTCACTCGAGACAAAGAAAAGAGGTAGATGGATTAAAATAGGTGTTATATTCCCTTGAGTACATAACACAGTGACCCATACTATCTCCTACTCCTATCACTCCCAAGGAAAACCTACAGTATTGGTTGGGTGGCAAGACAGGTGAAGGTGCCCATCAACATGAATAATGAAGGCCTGAAGGGCAGAGTATGAACAACGGGTAGAGAAACAATTAGGTAGCCGTGAAAACCACTAAACCCTAACTGAAGTCTGTTGGTCCTGAAGGGACTTGGGGAACCACTGGGGGTGTAAGTGTGGGGATGTGGTGAAACTAGATGGCAAGTGTTTACGGGGGGAGAGCGACGACTCTTTGAAGCTTGAAGGCATCGGTGATGGTTGCTGGAGTAAACTAGAGGTTCTCGCAGAGGGTCCTCAAGAGGATGGCTGAAGGTAGAGAGCCTTGGCACAACTTGTGCTAAGGCAAGCTACTCAAACAACTGGCGTTTCTGCCGGGCAAACTGTGTTATATTCTGCTGGCCGGCATGTCTTTCGGGTCCTCTTACTTAGACTATCTTCAGCCACTCGCTTCGGGTTGGGCAGCAGTTGTGCTGCCATCTCTCGGTGAAGTGGCAGCAGGGTGATTTGGCAGCTGTGCGGACGGTATCCACTGCTCCATTAGAGGCAGGCTTCACTCGGCTTCTCATATATTTTGTATGTAGGGGCGATCACATGACTATCTTTAATGCTGCAGAACAGCCCTATCGGTTTCTTGTGTTGCCAGAGGATGGTTGTTACCAGCCTTGCAGACGGCCGTTCAGGGTTCTATCTCGTCGGGTGATGTGGCGCAAATGTGATGATTAGAAGTCAATACAAAAAAGATAGTCGAAAATAGTGTCAGGCGTCAAGTATTAGCAAGTAATATCAGTGTTGTTAGAACTGGCAGTCTCCATGATTAAGTTATGCTGCATTTTCTCAGAAACAAAAAATTATTCTGCAAAATCTTAAATACAACAAATAAAATTTAAATTGTATGCTGCATTATTTAAGAAATTGTAACATCTTGTTAATTTCATTTTTTGTTCTCTACGTTTAATTTTTTTTAAACTTTCATTCAATTTTTTTTTGAACTGAAAAAATTCAAAATAAACACAAGACAAAATTTGCTGCACTGAATAGACAATTATTTCAACTTTCAAAAAACTTCAATACATGNATTACATCACCTGAAAAGTAGTGCTTAACATGCAGATTTTCAGCTCCTGCATGCTTTTGAGTGAAAATATTATACAGACAGACAGCTTTTCAAAATTATGGCCTTTTAAAATGATCAGGAAAAGGGCAGTAATTGGAATTTGGGTAAATTCTGACCCACCCCTAAAAACAAAAATTGCATTAAAAACTTGCTTGATCATTATTGCATGGCTTTAGAGGCAAAATTAAACATATTGGTTGAATACAGTCAAATGGTTTACATGAACTGACTTTATAAAGATCTACACACTTCATTTTGACCCCAAAAAGCTCTGAAATAGCAATCGTATTTAATTGTTTTCACAACAAAAATAAAGGCTTTAATATAATATTAATTTATTTGAATATTTTGTATCTTCAAAGAGAAATAATACTCTAGACAAACAAATAGGTTCTACCTTGTTGCCATAAAATAAAAAACTAAATGCAGTGCGCCAAGCAAGTTTTAGTAAACACAAACTCCATTTTCACTGGCTTCTTGAAGGGAAATCAAAGGATTTATTATTTATAAATGTTAACTTATCACAAGTCCATTACCTGGTCCATCGTGGGTTTCATACACATGCAACATAAGGGTGGTAAAAGTTAGATGTCCTAATGCAGTTGCAATTAGTGTGGCTCCTCGCTCTGTTAACCCTTTCACAAGATAACATTTTTTTTCTAATTACTTTCAAATTTTATTGAATTCAATTCATTGAATGCTATACGTTATACAAACATCATAATCGTGGCCAATTTCTTTTTCAATTTCTTGAATATTTTGTTTTCCTTTAAGATTTTTATTTAGAACATGTTCTATAATTCCTTGATTCCAAAAATTCAATAGCTGATCACAACTTTTCTGACAATGTTAATGGAAGTAATCTCATAATAAGGGTTGTGCGTACACATTTGAAGTTTTTGAAAAATAAGGACGCAAATATTTTTAAAAAGAAAAAGTATAATAATACAAAGAAAATTTCTTGTGGTTTACCCAATTATTTTCATGTTGTGCAAGAGTCGTCGATACTACTAAAAATTTACTTTTGGTATTTTTTTAACCTGTTCAGTCAGTGACCTATATCTGGGACGTTGTACATGAAGTGACCTGCATGGTCAGCTGAGTGTCACACTGTACACAGCAGAACATACCGTCCAATGAGAAAGCTTCTCTACGTGTGGGAGAGATCATTCGCTGCCGAGACTACATTCCGCAACCTCAAAAACCTCTGCTGCCAGTAACAACAGCACAGATAGATTTATATTGGTCCAAATGTAAGACAAAGTACAGTTCTGTACAGTTCCAAACAAAGTATCTGGTTTCATAAAAAAACTTGTGATAAGTTTTAAAGTGGAGAGTTGAAAGCTTATTGAATGCAATTAATTGAAAAGCAAATAAAGTAATATTTTGGTTCAATAAATTTAATTTAAGTAATTGAATTCAACAAATACATATTCGATTGCGTGAAATGGCCTTTGTCGCTCTGAATGAGCCTGTACAATGGAACCAAGCAACCTTGCCAAAGATTCACGTAAGGGGAAGTCAGCTGGCAGCATGTGCACCCTCCTGTTTGATACTGCTGTCCTCGTGACCACCGAGCAGATCACAGACTGCTCGCCTTGTAAATGTGCTTGTAGACTAGATATATGGATTAAATAAAGTTTTTATTTAAAGTAATATACAATTTTGGGCTATAGCAAATTGACTTTCAAAACATACGCAATTATGACAGAGCATGCAGACATGATTTGTGAAAGGTTTTCAGACCTTTTTGCACATGCTATTTTTAATCATTTGTGCACGACTACTTTCTGGTGCTGTCAAGTATAGTTGACTATAGCTGACTTTTCAGTGCATCTTCTTAGTAAAATTAAATATTAACAGCACACGTCAACAGCCTCAAAAATGGCTTGGTCCACAATTTTCCGTAACTGTCTTCAAGCGCCGCAAACAAACTCATGTTCCCAAGTATAAGTTTGTTGATTTCGGGAAACAGATGGATTGTTGTATACGCCAAATGATCATGCGAATAAATTATTTTGTAACAGTGGCAGACAAATGTGATTTTAATGACGTCAAAGAATTACCATATGAGGCATTTTCAGGAATTGCGAATAGGATTACTAACAATAAGTTTTGTGTGTTTTGTAAATAACATATTTCAGAACAGTTATTATTTTTAAAATGTAAGTGTCCTAAAAAATGCCCTTTCAAGTCTGTTTTGTGGTGCAATTATTATTTTATAGAAAAATTCAACAAGTGTGAGTTTAATTTAACTAAAAATGTTTGTCCATAGTGTGGGATTACCAGTATCTGTACGAACAGCAAAATATTTATCACGCTTATTCTTTCAGTGAAGTTAAAAATTAAGTCAAAATGACTTCAATATTATATCCGTATGAGCAAAATTTTGCACTGTTCCATCAAAACAATGCAATTCAAAATTAACACTATCTTACAATAACCACAAATCAACGCAGTCTTATGAAAGATGTTAAACTGATGTTCCTCCCTCCCTTTTCCCCTCAAGAACCAGATCAAAATAAACAGAGCCCCAGCTATATCCCACATTGAGTACTGGACTGAAGTTACATAACATCAGTCTTTCAATGCCTGCCATTAAAAAGGAAAGGAAAAGTGAGAAAAATGTATGCATTGGATTCATATCACTTGTTTACAAACATTTGTTTTCTTCACTGACAGAATCAAGCTCAAGCTCTCACCTTTTATACAAAAAAAGTTTTATAATGAATGTAATACTACATTTATTTTATGTTACAGTTTAGAGTGACGCGTGCTGACATATTTATTAAATACGACTTTGCCTCATCTTCACCTTTCATTACGTCACCTCAGGCAGGGTTTGAACCCTGGATGATTTGCTTCCAGAGCCAACCAGCACGCCTCTAGGAAAGAGGCACCCACGGACATGGCAGTCAAGACAGTCTTCATCTTTATGACAGACGTCATAAGAGGGCAGCTACTGCCTCTGAGCCTAGCCGATTGAACTGCAAACCAGTGCCAACTGCCCTCAGCAGTCTATCCCCAAGGGAACGAGCTCAAGCCGCCCGACAACCGGAGAGGTCTCACCTCCCAGTTCCCCCTAACTCCCTCTCTTTCAGCCATCCCACAAGACCGCCAGTGAGCCGCATCCAATCATAGTGGAATTTCGCCAAGGACTTCCAGTGTAACTTGAAATAGCTAACCCGTGGTTGAAACCCACCGGGACCAGCAATCCTCCACGGGCACCAACCAGTACCGCCAGCCGCAGCACCACATTCACCCCAGGACTGGGCCTGTGGTCTGGCCGGCACCAGCACAAATAGTGGCTGAGCCAGGAGCTACTCCGGGCCATGACCCCTGCAGGTAAACCAGCGTCTGCTACTACAACAGTTTTTCGGAGAACCGCAAAGTCCACACCTGTTTCTGTGCCGTGCCACCAAGCCACGCGCCCTAGGTTATACACTGGCCGGGGACCAGTCAGCAGCCAATAGTTGAACCTCCCCACAATTCTTCAGCCCGTGCCTCTGACTGGCACAATAGAACCTTGTCTGACAGTAACGTTGTCAGTCAAACCAACATCACGCATCGAGTGAATGAATAACTTCTTATAGAAAAACTCAAACACAAAAATCTCATCAAACGGTACGTCTTAAGACAGATTGGTTAGCGACCCCATTTTTATGCTAATTTGGACGATAACCTGTCTTCACATCTGTAATTCTGAGGAATAATTTTAATCTGAACATACCTACCTTTTAGATTACGATTTCAGATTGAATGTCCTGTTTTCTAAGATAAACTGTAAACAAAAAAGTCCCATTGGGTGCTGCAACTTAAGACGAATGATTTGCAACCCCATTTTTATGTTAATTTTGACTGAAATCTGTATTCACACTTGCAGTTACGAAGAAAAATTTTGATTGGAACGTGCCTACCTTTTAAAATACTTTGTGAACGAATAATGTCTTATTTTCTAGCAAACACTAAACCAAATGTCTCGTTGGGCATCACATCATAGGCCGATTCACAGTCCCATTTTTATGCCAATTTTGAATGTAATATGTGCTCATCTCTGCAGTTTTGATGCTCTCCAGGACTGTAAATATCAGTTTATATTTCCCTTCCCACCCACTTGCTACATAATGCAAACTTTTTAGCTTTCAACTTTTCCTATCTCTGAAAGATGTTTAGCAGCACCTTTGTGTCCATCCAAGCTAGGAATATTGGTTTTGTAGCACCACATTGTAAGAAAAGAGATTAAAAAACAAATAAGTCTATAACGTTTTGTTTGCAATATTGACCAAGTTGTAATGTTACGGGACATGCCAGGTGTGACAAGTTAACATTAGCTCACAGAACTCAATCGGATCTAAACATTGAAAAGGCAAAATAAAATAATTAGATGAGCTGGAAATATAGTTGAACCGAGGTATATTACACTATGCAGTTCAGTTATAGTAGCGGCACCAAAAAAAAAAACACTAACAGCAATCAGAAAAGAATCACAGTATCAATTATTCAGCAGCTGAAAACTCACATTGCGAGAATATTTATGAAGGCAGGAGAGAAAGTAAACATTCTCCAGATGCCCTGACCAACCCCTTACACCAGCAGAAAGAATTTAGTAGTTTGTATGTCAGTCCGAAATATGACATGAAAGAAAGATAGATCGCTGGCGCTGCTGGTGAGAGTTTTGATCGCGACTTGCACATTCTCTACTCTTCAAGCATCCATCAAGTTCGTGCATGATGATGGCAGTGCCTAATACAAGTATCTTCTGAAAATTTTATTGGACAACCGAAAACTGCCCTATTGGGGCGTCGCATGATGCGGTCATATATAAAAATAGCACAAAAACCCCTTGCAACACAGACGTGTATCTAATCACTTCGCCACAGTGCGACCCTTGTCATCATACCTACATTGCAACAATCAACTACGTGTCCTTCGCTTCCTAGTAAAATAAAACCTGCTTCATCATCTTACAATAATCATTACTGGTGTCAAAAGACTTGAAATTAAATTAAAAATTATCAAAATCGAAAATACATAAAATAAATACTACCTGCTACTACCTCAAAGTTCCAAACACTGAATCAATAAGGTACTTTATTTACCAATAGTATAGAAAATATAAATAGTTCCCACACATTTCAATTACTATTGCCTGCAATATTACAAAGCTTTTGCCTCGCCTATTTCCCTAATAAACTTCACATACAATAAAATGTATCTGGTTATAACTGTAGTGGAGTGAAGAGATTTGGACGGCTCTTAACATTGAGGTCTTGAGAGCCAATGAGGGTGAAGTGAAGAGAGTATGGATGAGCGCCGAAATGCAAGGACATGGGAAATGGAATATCCCCACGAAAACCTGCCAACTAATGGTATCGTCCACAACAATTCCCACATGCGAAAATCTGGCAGTGACCAAGCCGGAAATTGAACCCGGTTCACCTAGGTGGGAGGAGAGTAGCATGACCACTACACCACCGTGGCCCCATGAAATTGTAATCAATATATTTGTTCACAGTCGTGCCAAAGACAGATAGTAGGTCCGTCCAGTGTTTTTATTATGCTGTCTCACAAAGGGCAGTCTCTGGGCTAGGCAAACCTGGTGCGTTGTGCAAGTAACTGCAAGTGCATGTGGGTAAACACTGGCAATCTGATGAAAGGAGTGGACAGTCATGTGCTGGCTGGTGAGTGTCTATTTTTAGTTCTTTCCTGCTTGCGAGTTTTACACCAGTGGTGAAGAGAACTGCAATGATTAGCAACCAAAATAAATGTCACAATTTTATTTTTCAACCTCTTTCCTTCAAATTTTTCAATTATTTAACCAAATGTTTTTGGTTCCCCAAAAAATTGTTATTTTGAGAGGGTTGTCATTCCCGGGGCCATTGTCAAGAGTTGACTAATTTTCATGTGGTTGAATCCAAAATAAAAGAAAAATTGTAAAATTTTAAAAATTAACCCTTATGCAAGCACTGAAGAACTTAAATTCAGTGAAGAAAAGAAAGTTTTGAAAAAAAAATATATGCTTTGCCCAAAGCCTTTTCTTCGTGTGGAATAAAAAACGCACAAAGATGTTAGGGCTTACATGCTGCATTTTTTGCTGATCAGTCAGCAAAAAGATAAATACAACGGATTCTCTTTGCAACATTTCTCAGGGGACTGACAAAAAACTTCAATACATGTGGCATTTCATTGAATGCGATCTTGAAATGCAGATAAATAAAAAATGGGACCACAGAATATGTTCCAAGGATGAAGGATTTAAATCCATCCGAGTTCCATACATAGAGGTTCCACTGTATTTTTAATATGCAACAATGAAATGTTTCCACCATTGCTATGTGAAAATGTAAATATTTATATAAGAGGTGTTTTCTTTACAAATAACATACTACAATTCAATTTAAATTATTTTTACCTGTAAACTATTTTTTACTAGTAGTTGCCAATGCAGCACTGTTCTCGCCATTTTTATTTCATATTGATTACGACACAAACATTATAATTTAGAGACAATATTCAAGTAAAATTTTGTTTAAGTAATAATAAGAATAGTTAATGTTACAGTAGAACCCGCTTATAAGGTTCCCGCTTATAAGCTTATAAGGTTCCCGTTTAAAAGGTTTTCCCGCCTATAATGCACCATTTTTCTAGTCGGGAATGTTTCTCCATAAGAACAATAACAAACATTCCCGGAAATAAGGTTTTCATTTTCCCGCNTAAGGTTTTCCTGCTTATAGTGTCACTTTCTTGTGGACCCCTGAAGAACCTTATAAGAGGGTTCCACTGTAGTAACATTATTAAATGTTTGTTGTACATGATTTGTTTAAAAAACCGGCAGACATGTTAAACCTGGGATGATTTNGTAGTAACATTATTAAATGTTTGTTGTACATGATTTGTTTAAAAAACCGGCAGACATGTTAAACCTGGGATGATTTTTCAAAGGTTGTTCCGAAAAGTGTGAAGTAATTGGGAATGGAGTATATGACGATACAGTGCAATTTCTTTCTGCTATGAAGTTGAAAAAAAAATCACAATAATCTTGTGCATGCAAGTACGTTAACCAGAATTTCAGCAAACTGCAAATCTATACTGACAAATTTAAGATGACCTCTAGTTTAAAATAATGAAGGGGAAAATACTACCTTGAATGGCAATCCAACTATACTTCAAACCATACAATTAAATCAAAAAATTAATTTAACAATTTGATAATTGTAAACAAATCTCCTGTTTAGACACACAGAAATAGCCAATATTTTTATTGACATTCCCATAAAAAATTTCTGTATCAACATACCTCAAATATGTGCCTATTCTTGTTCTGCTTGTCTATGTCAAGGAATGATTCATATGCTGGAACCACTGCATAACAACCTATAAAACAAAAAAAAAAACTCAAAACCTTCCTCCAGCCTTGTTCTTTATCCTATTCAATTATACTTGTTGCCAAAAAAAAATAGTTGCACACAAGGTCATGTCAGATTGCAATGCTATTTAGTAAGCAAAATGTACCAAGAAAACAAAATTATTCCAAACTGAGACTGGTATATAATATTTATTGCACTAAGTATAACATCTCTCAGTATGACGACAGACACCACTGAGCCGTAGAGGTTCCTCAATGTGTGGTTGGTCATAACAGAGTATCCATGGCTTCAAAGTACATTTGGGACAGCAGAAGTATGAGGATAAGCACTATCCTGTTGGAATAGAACACTGGTGTGGGTGTTATTCTCATATACTATATAGTGTGTGTGGGCGTTGAACTATACAGTGCGCAGCACGTATTTATCCAGTATCTCGCAAGTAGTCCGGCAGCATTCCCAGGAGGAGCAGTGAATACCAAGATGGTGAAGTGGTAAATTCGCGTATGATCAGTGTCCATCATTATCCTTCTCTCTCGAGTGCTTATCAATCAAATCTTGCAACATTTGGTGCTCCGTGGTCGGATCCCGTATCCAGAGATTGTGATGCGTAGCTGATAAAAGCTTTGTACGTTTTTATGTGCGCGGCGTAAATGTAAAGTGTACCATGGATGTGAAGTGACCACGCCGCAACACTGAATCCACTCTGACAACTAAAGCATTCTCAGTTAAAATGAAGATTTTTTTCGCCCCTCTTCATTATTATGTGATGAAATCTTCAGTTTTGGTGATATTTATCGTTGAAAACGTGTGGCACGTGGGTGAGTAATTACATGTCTGTAGCTTGTTTCTTCCTTGTGTGTTGAGAAGTGTTTTCGCAAATATATTTGTGTTAAGTCAGACATATCGACATATGGTATTCACCCTAAAATAAGACAATAGTTTTCACTTTAAACTGAATTTAAAGAAATGGGGGTCGTTTTACATCTGTAAACTACAAGTTCTCGCCTTTTGACAAGCAGACGCCAGTTTTAATAATGAAATAATTTATTATTATGAATGAAAATGTTGTATCTGACAATTTTTCTGAATATTTAATACTTCCAAGTTCCACATATATTCACTGTTAAAAACGAGTGTAAATATAGTAGCAGAACACACCTTTAGCAATAAAATTAATCAGTACCGCATCACTCAACTGCAGACAGGAAATTAACAGCGTGCACGTGGGTTATTAATAGCAGCAGCGTGCGACTGGCGGCACCTTTGCAATAGTTTACCTTTGAACTGGTGGCTCCATAATCAAGCCACAACCCGATTAGGCCACCCCCGGTAAATCAAGAGTTTACTGTACCAACAGTGTAGTACTTGTCAACAGACGCACACACAAAGGACGACACATTTCACATTTTCCAAGTGGTTGCGCAATGGCGATATTTTGCCGGCTAAGCCAGCTTCATCAGGTGGCGATTTGTAGGACGCTGCAGTATGGTGGAAGGACGCTGTTGGTGGTAAACAGCAGCCGGATGGGAAACTAGGGTGGGGCAGGAAAATTGAAAATTTTCCTGTATAGCTTACGAGTGTGGTTTGGAGTTGTGATTATATTATGTTGAGGCCTGGCGGCTGCCTGGATTTTGTTATAAATTGGTGAGCTAATTTTCCCGCCCCACCATAGTACGCCATCCACCCACTCTATGTTTACTATCAACAGTGCCCTTCCACCATACTGCAAATTCCTACAGCTCGCCACCTGATTAAGCTGGCTTAGCCAGAGGAAACTCGCGATCACGCGACTGCGTGGAAAATGTGTCTTCCTTCTTTGTGCCTGTCTACAAGTATTACACTGTGAGTACTTGAATTCCAGTCCCTTTATATATTTTTGGTAGCCTAGCTGCATACTTGCAACCTTAACGAACATTAAATTAAATTGTGTGGTTATATTAATATTGAAACAAGGCAGGAGGATACACAAACAGAAGAAACTACAAAGAACTTTCAGAAGTGCTACTTTACTGTAAACAGTCCACATATAGTGCTGCAAGCTGGCTCCCCACTCAACCTGTATAAAAGGTTCAGGTTACCAACAATCATTCACAAAACCAAGCCAAAAACGTTACCAAATCTGAGTCCAAAAAATAAGCATAATAAGCAGTCAAGTTATCAAATCCAAGCTGTAACAACACAAGCAAAGTAAGAGGACAAATGTGCAAGAGCACGAGCAGGAAAAATACGTGACTGTAGTTGTGTCATGCATGGAAACCTTTGGCGGCGGGTGGAGTCAATAGGTATTGACTAGCGCTGGCGGCCTAGGGGGGTGGTATTTTATTTTAGGTACGTGCTATGTCCAGTACAGGACTCATCAAGAAAAACACACCGTGCAGCAAACGAAAAGTGCAACAAATACATCTCAATGAATATCCCATAAATTTTCAAATTTTTTCATCCAAATTACAGTTAAGCACCACTTTTAACTAACTTTACATTAGCAAACATTTAATTATAACAAACAAATGTTTTGGTCCCAACAAAAGCCTATGCAATACATTGGATTTTTGTTTCACTTTAACAAATTTTTACATTACAACATCTAGCATATTAATAAAATATTCACGTTAACCAACACTTTACGACTTAATTCGGTACTAGTCACAAATTTAGATTTTTTTCCTTCTTAAGATAAACATTAAGTAAAATATTGCAATGTTTACAAAAAACCATGTTGTGGCCACGCCATAACTATTTCACAGATGTTGTGACTTTGAGATGGTGAAACCACAGCAAAGTGTCACACAAAATGGCATTTTGATACACGATGTGCTTGTGACGCGTCGGGTGTGCAAATTACGTTGTCTCTTGCACTGCAGCACAATTATTTTATAGTGTACGGTAACTATGGTCTGTGTGACGATGTTTGTTTACAAGCTGCACGAGGGTTACTTTGATTTGGAACGCAAATAAATTACTGCATCTGTAGCGTGCCATTTAAACTGCTTCAGTATACTGTGAAATTTTATATGAGCCTAGTGAAATATTATTTTGCAATGCCATATGGGTTATGTGACCTTTTAATTCATATAAATAATTATCTGTATAAGATACATCATTTTCAGAAATCATAGTCAGAAAATCTTGGTGACTTTTTTGGTGAAAAATTTACTCTCTGTGGTTTATTATAACTATTATATAACCTGAAATACACTTATCCCTAGACATTTTTAGATATGACTACCACGTATATTGTAGTAGAATAAAAAAATACTCCTATACGAACTGAAATGGATAGTGCAAACTAAAATAAACATCCAAGAAGTAATGAAATTATCAGCACTGAATGTTCACGAGCGACTGAATCAGAATGAAGTAAATTATAATTACAAAAAATTATTTCATTAAAAATTAAGTTAACAAAGGTTGACAAGTAATTATATTCCTTATGTTTAAATAAAGTAGTTTATATAGTAATGATGAGTCGTGTAGTCGTAACTGCCATGTATAACTTGCTTAAAATTTCTATGTAGGTGCACTCACTACAGAGAACTTCACTTTAACAAACAGGCAACATTGCTATTTCTATTTAAAATGTGATAGTAAACGCTGCAATGAAACTGGATAATACCCATGTAAAATGAAATCTACTTACTGGAAAGGGACACATTCAGACGCCAAATCAGACTATGTTCAAAGCTACATTTTTGTTTCCAGGCAAGATACAGTCTGTCCTTACATTACAGATTCAACATGACAACAGGTTGTTAACAGACAATGGAATAATGCTCCCCAGTTCACTTTACGGCTTGCTTCCACAAAAATAAATAAGAAAGTTTCAACATCTTGCATAGTCGGACGGCCCTGTAAAATAATTGTGGTTCATGTTGTTATTTTACATATGATTAATATGAAAACATGTAGCCAGTCATGGTGTGAAAGGTAGAGGAGGTATTTATAACCCCAGTTGGACTAACATTTTAAATCATGTTTAAAATACACATATCACACCAAATTAATATTCTTCATTCCATTGGATAATTACAACAGAATCAACTGCTTCAATTCTTCAGCATGTCAAGTCTTCTGCCAAGGACGTAACGTATACTGTTTTTTACGTAAAGTTCAGTAAATTTTAACAGACATTCTGACCAACTTACACAGAATGTAAACAGTCAACACCCTCATTTGCAAAGTATTGTGACAGCATAAGCCATCAAATTACATTATTATACAACTACGATGATGCACACGCACCAATAACTTTCTTTACTTATTACTTCTGAAAAAACATAGCCTCCCTATGACTCATGCAATTTACTGAGTACAGCTTCAATAATAATTTTTTTTAACATCTTTCAGAAAAATCATATTACAGAATCTTACCTTCATCTCCAGATGATCTCTCTCTGCGCTCCAATTCAAGCACTGCAGGATCAAACAAAGCAGTTGCTTTGTTTACAATAAATTGAAGTAATTTCTGCCTCTTGCCTCTATCTTGGAAACTGCAACAACAACCAAAGTTTCAAAGTTAACAAAATTATACACTTAAGTGTAAAATGGAAGTGGGCATTTTTGTTATATCAATAAATTCTATTTTTTTTTTTTACTTTTTATTTAACACTTAAGGTAGCGGAGTTAACACACTGGACCTCAATATCCTGTACTTCAAAATACTTGAAAAATTAATTAATATTTATTTTCATAAATGTAGTAGAAATGCACATTTTTCATTTAGCAAACTATGTATGCTAAAGAAAATACATTGGATGTAATTTCCTAAATTTCAAACTCTTGGTCCATCACCGCATTTGCTATAATGTAGATATATATATTTACACATTTATGATAATGCTGTCAGGGCTGCCATTTTTATGGATTTTATCTGTTTTTGCAGAATTTAATATAAAACAGATATACTGAGTCAAAGACAATAGTGCAGATTCTTTTTTTCATGCCGTTGCACAGGCACTTGTTTACAAACGAAGGTTGGAGTCGTAGATCCGTACACAATATGGATGCAAGCATTGGAATTTCCAACATACAATGAACACCCAAGCAGCAATAATTTCTTTTGGGGTGCGTTGAAAACATTGACTTTTACAGTTCCACAAAACAAACAAAAATCTAGAAGATTAAATTTGATTTTTCTGTTCCACAATATTGCAAATCATTTTTAAATGTTTTGTTCTAGTATGTCAATATGAGTAAAAAATCTGCCTCCAGGCAGCGAGAAAAAATAGTAATGAATCAGACGAACGGGTATAGCAAGTTCCGCGTAAATAAAAAGAATGGGATGTTAATGCGCACGTGCGGCATCATGCATGTCCAGTATTAATTTTTAGTACACTAGTTTCAATATATATTGTAGGTAACCTAAAAACAATAAGCTCTCAAAAAAATACATGTAGCAGGATGGCAGCTACTAATATTCTGATTATCTGAGTCAAAATGTCTGCCATTTACGTGACATCTAATTCTGGTATTTTTAAAATATAATTTTGCTATAAACAATTCGCAACACCAGAAAAATGCTGTATTTATTGTCCGGAATGTGCGTTCATTCTTCCAAGTTGTGTTTCAATGTCGCAGTGAAATTTTAAAATTCCGAAAGATGAGGAAAGTTTACATGGCATGAGAAAAAAATAGTTCTCTTTGCTACTTTTTGCTGCGTAAAAAAATTATAAATATATTTATGAGAAAAGTTGCTGAGTGTTATGATCATAACCTGCCCATGTCAAAAGGTTATGATTCCAACACGTGATTTTGAAGTCAACACGTTTGCAATTCATGGAAAGTAGATGCTAATAATTCCACGGATGTTAATGCCATGAAAAAATATTGTATTACCAAAGAACTGCAAGTATTATGTGACTACAACAAAACAGTACGCCCAGTGAAGTGTAAACATTAGCAATTTCGGTAACTTCACAAGCCGGTCTTATAACATGTATTTTAATGTCCTATATTGCGCAGTCTTAATAACAAATTTTGTGAATTAAATTACGATTTTATTTTGAGCACTTATATTAAATTTGCAATTTAAGTCAAAGCGTAGGCCTATTGTGCAAGATAATTTGTAAAAAAAGTTTAATTTCCCAATATTTTTGTCACAAAAAACGAAGACATAATCACTGTATGATAATTGGTTGTTAACATCATTGCCATTCACAAAAGTAAAAGATATTCTACTCATAAGTTAATGCTTAATACACCCTTGCAAATATAATGTACTGTTCTGGCCTAATTTGTAAACCAAAGAAAATTTTCTAACTTTTCCACCTGTGGTGGGGTTTGTTTGCCAGATTTATTGTAATAAAGTAAACTACAGTAAGCATGCTCAGAATGCTCAATATTTTATGTGCATAATGGCTTAATATATATTGCAATTTATTTTAATTAACAAATACAGTTTAGTTTCAAGGATTTTTGGGAGCTGGATGAAGGATTTCTGTTCAAAGATCAATGGCAACCCTGATCTATGTTCAAATAAAATACTTAATCTTGTTTATGCAGTTGCATAAATGCTAAAAAATTTTAATGCATAAATGAATATAAGTAATAATAATTCAACTAATAACAATTCTTAATAATAAAATTTGCATTCTAAGTAAAATTTTGGCTCTCATAAAACATAATTTTAGTAATGAAGTTTCAATTAAAGAGTCTTCAATAATAAAACCGATAACACAGAAATCTGGTATTTTTAATAACAAAAATTTGCCTTAAAATAAAATTACAAAATCTAGCCCCTAACTGAAAATTACACAAAGTCTGGTATTGGAATTCAATACTATATCTAAAAAGCATTCCAGAACCATAACAATTTGACTAATACATACCCGAGATGTTTTTGCCTCTGCTGATAGACATCAAAATCTGGCTCTTTACTAAAGCTCAAATCATACTTGGCCAAATCTGCTTCCCACAGTTTCTGTAATGGCTGTCCATGATAATTTAGGACCCGAGCCACAAGCTCTGGACCTAAATGAGACTCCATTCTTCCCCCAATCAGAAGTAGTAATAGTTGCCTAACGACTATCTACACACTGCAAATAAAAAAAACCATACACAAAATTTTAATATCCAATAAAAATTAAACAAACACGGATTACAGCAGAATACACAAGGTTTGTAGAACACTTTTTTTAAAAAGAACATCTACAAAATTGTTATTAAAGCCGTCCAGAAATTTCACAGACTACACAAAATCTAAAACAACAATATTCTAGCATACATAAGAATGCATAAGCATACATTAGAATGACAATCTTTCGTACAGCTACATACTTCAAGGTTTCTATACAAAATGTTTAAAAGACCTAATTAAATTAAAACCTATCTTGTGGCTAAGAACTGGTGGTGCCATCCAAATATCTAGCAATGAGAAAATCAGAGTATTTCCAGTTTCTGCCTTCTCTCGACCGGCAATTGTAATACGTATGACCTATCACAATGTTCTGATACATATGTTCATTCAAACTTACTCATGACTGTGCATTCTCTCTAAAGGCTGTTCATGGTAAATTGAGCACTTTACTATAGTAGTATTACACCTTCAGTGTAAAATTTTTGTTTGGCCGCTCTGTTACAATTGGGTATTTTATGCACAATTCACTAAAAATAGTAGAATTCTTCAATTAATTTTTTTAAAATTTATTTGAATAATGTTTTAAATTTTTATCAGTGAAGTTATTGTTTTATAAAACTCCACCACATGTAAATAATGCCACTAAAATTTGTTATCAAAACTTTTATTTTGTTACGTTCCCATTCATAGTGATTTTTTGAACCAACATTTTCATTTCAGTTTGCGTTCACTAAATTTGTGGGAATGTGTTTTTCGTTATTTGTAGTGCAATGATTTGTGAAAGTTATTTAAAATGTCTGAAGTTTGGAATTATTTTAGTTCGGATTAAAACTGCAAAAAAGTGATCAAGCAAAAAATATCTCATGGTGGCAAATCCAGTAAGAGTACTTTGAATAAATACTTCAAAAACAAAATGCTGTTGAAATTGCTGTCGCTAAAAAAAGGAAAAATGAACAGGCAAATAAATCAAACAGTACTGATGCAAAATATAAATATATGTAAAAAAAATTCTCATTCTAAACGTGTGTGCAATGTTTTCTGATTTCAACGTAGAGTTTATAACAGCTTAGTTTTTAGTTTTCATTTTATAGATGTATTCCCACTATTATGCTGTTTCTGAGACCTTGAGCCCATTGAAAGTACTGCCTTATGTAACTGCCCTTTGCATTACTTAAGTATGCCTATATGCAACGCTAATACTAAGTTTATTTCATTTCAATGTCATATTTTCAGTCTTTTGCCCTGAATGTCATTATTTGATGTGGTAATTTCTTTGGTAAGTCTGTGCATTCACTATTAGATCTGTAGCTGTCTTCCTGGTTTATCCCAATTGTAAAATAAATATTTTAAAGAATAAGGGTGGGCAAAGCTTAAAAAATTCAAATCAAATATTTTTAATATTCAGCTTTGTATTGTAAATAAAAATTTTTTATTTGAACTTTGAAAAAAAGTGTTTTTGGGCAGCTTAAATTATTTATTATTATTTGCCAAAAACAAAAGACAGCATCTTCGAAACATCAACATCAAAGTTTTAATTTGACATATGTCAAACACATGGATAGTATCAAGAAAACATATCCTCAACACAACAGAATGCTCACAAATTAGTCCAAACAGCATTTTGGTGTAAAATAATTGTCAGATCTAATTTTACTCACAAAATATCAAAACTGAATTTTTTTTAAAAATTTATCTTATGAAACACTTCATTATCTTCCCAAACTTATTCGGCACCACAGATTTTAATCGGTAACATATGTTTATTTCTCTCATATTCATCAGAGCCTTAATGCATTACAGTGTGATAAATAGGGTGAAATTGCACCCACCGTAATTCAAATCTCAGTAATGTAATAAAAATTAAGCACGAAATTAACAACTACGCCTCACTTCAAGCCATTTTTAGTGGCCTCTGAATACCCATACAGCCAACAGTGTTCTGTTGACCGAATCATAGAGCAAGTAATAAAAGAATGGAACAGTTACCGTGCATATTTTAAAAAGACAAAGTTGGAGACGAAACCAAATTTAAATAAACTTGACACTTCACAACACTAACTCACATAATTTAATTATGTATATGTATGCAACCTAACTACTGGGGTGTAACATGAGCACTGCAACTATTGTGTCCAACATTTGTATGTTTCACACTTAGCAGAAATAATGTTTAGTTTGTTTGAATTTAAGGCAAATATTGTGCTGATGTGTTGAAAAATGATTTTTAAGTCTTTTGTAATATACTACTTTTAAATATTTCTTAAGGCTGTATTCATTTTTAGTTTATTTAGATTTGTTTAGCATGAAAAGCAACACGTGTTCTTACATAGTAAAAAAACTATGATTGAGTTTCTTGTTTCTTTATCTGCCTTTTACCTAGCTTGTAAAAATGTTAGTATTTACTAAATAAGTAAAAAATTTGTACTTGTCAATAAAAACCTTAAATTCAATATTTGATTCGAATTTGCAAATATTTTGAAAAATTTGCCTTGAAATGAAATTTTTAGCTTTGCCCACCCCTGTTAAAAAGACCAATTTTTTAGGTAACATGGAATCGGATTCAGGTTGAAGATTCGAGAATATGGATTCGGATTTGGCCAAAAAGTGGATTCGACCCATCACTAATAAAAACGTATTTTTATTGTGTTTCTTTCAAGCAGTGCAATATTCTCTCCAAGGAGTTGTAGTTTTGATATGTTCTTGAGTGGCAATTTTGAATGTATTTGTCTTAGTATGTCAGGTCATTAGACTCGGTTTATCACTGACTTGAACAAGGATGTCCGGTTCCTTCCTCTTGTAAAAAGAAGAAGTTTTGAGGTTTTTACCATGTCTGGTCCAGTCTAAGTTTAGGACGATGCAGAATTAACATTTCATACAACCGAATCATCAAAATGTAGTTTCAGTACCCCAAACATTACTAATTAAGTGTTTGTTGGGAGGGATCTGAACAGAAGAAATCCCTGAATGCCACATTATTAGTTTAAATTAATAAATTAATTATGGAGTGCGACAAAATATGTCTCCTCAGTGCAGAAACGACAGCGTCATCATGGTAACATCTACCCAGTTTAACCCTCTGCTGCATATTTGGGTGTAAAATGTTGATTTCNAAACGACAGCGTCATCATGGTAACATCTACCCAGTTTAACCCTCTGCTGCATATTTGGGTGTAAAATGTTGATTTCGTGCAAGGAAACATTATTTCATACAAATCTAAACTACAAATTTCAACTAAATTTGTAAATTATGCATTTGATTGGTGATTAGTCGGACCAAGGAGTCCATTAGTTTCATGCTCAAAACGAACTGAGCTATGCTGGACACAACATTTTAACAATACGGTTTTGGAATTCATATGATTTTAATTGAACACCGACCATCATCTATTTGTGTGATTTCGTTGATAAAACCCGCCATCAGATAATTCATAAAGGATGAATTAAATTTTGCATTTAGATATGATAAATGTCCCTCATTAGTTATTTAGACATGGAATTAAAAGAGAATTTTATAGTTAATCAATAAGTAGCATTACAAATTTTTTCTCTTTGAGGAATCAGTAAATATCATGGAAACGTAATACTGTTTATTTTCTGGTCTATGTATGTGTTCCCGATTTATTTCAGTAAGTCGCGCAGAACAGCTTTGTCCCNGTAATACTGTTTATTTTCTGGTCTATGTATGTGTTCCCGATTTATTTCAGTAAGTCGCGCAGAACAGCTTTGTCCCTTAGTATAGTAAGAATTTGTATATGTCTTTGATGTATTTCTGTACCCTGCCCACCTCTTGCCAACTCGCAACCCGCTTTCTTCCTCCTTGCACATAAAACAATATTTTCAGTCCGTCACAGTTCACACATTTATATTTACACTTCAATCCTACTAGAAAGTATATGTATTCATATGCGAATACACACAAACACCTCAAATACCTATACACACACATACATACTAGTAGAACCTGAAATATCCTTCATCCCCTAACATGATACAGTGAAGCGGTGCCGGGAATGTAAAAAGTATACATATTCTGCAAAACAAACGGCCATGTCCCCAACACAGTCACACCCCACGTTTTTTTCCCTTCAACTTTTTGTCTTACCGCTGATAAACTTCTAACTCAGAGCAATATAGAAATTCTACATAACAAGTTTCACGCCTTCTAAAATCGAAACCTCCCAATGAAGACAACGAATTCACATTGCAATCTTATCACAACTGGTGTATATACAACAACATGAAACAGATTCATGAATTCTGTGCACCAATTTCCGGTTAAGCGCCAATAAACTTAGAACAGCATGATAATAGGAAACAAATTTAGGTCCTGGTTCTGAAATCTTCTTTCGGTGCAGAAAAATTAACACGACATTATAATTACAGTTCCTCAGGGTAGACTACGCGCTGTATCAGAATCATGGCGACTGTGCTCCAGTTTTTGATTAAGAGCCGATAAACGCGAGACGATGACTTGGCANAAACGACAGCGTCATCATGGTAACATCTACCCAGTTTAACCCTCTGCTGCATATTTGGGTGTAAAATGTTGATTTCATGCAAGGAAACATTATTTCATACAAATCTAAACTACAAATTTCAACTAAATTTGTCAATTATGCATTTGATTGGTGATTAGTCGGACCAAGGAGTCAATTAGTTTCATGCTCAAAACGAACTGAGCTATGCTGGACAACATTTTAACAAGAAGGTTTTGGAATTCGTATGATTTTAATTGAACACCGACCATCATCTATTTGTGTGATTTCGTTGATAAAACCCGCCATCAGATAATTCATAAAGGATGAATTAAATTTTGCATTTAGATATGATAAATGTCCCTCATTAGTTATTAAGACATGGAATTAAAAGAGAATTTTATAGTTAATCAATAAGTAGCATTACAAATTTTTTCTCTTTGAGGAATCAGTAAATATCATGGAAACATAATACTGTTTATTTTCTGGTCTATGTATGTGTTCCCGATTTATTTCAGTAAGTCGCGCAGAACAGCTTTGTCCCTTAGTATAGTAAGAATTTGTATAAGTTTTTGATGTATTTCTGTACCCTGCCCACCTCTTGCCAACTCGCAACCCGCTTTCTTCCTCCTTGCACATAAAACAATATTTTCAGTCCGTCACAGTTCACACATTTATATTTACACTTCAATCCTACTAGAAAGTATATGTATTCATATGCGAATACACACAAACACCTCAAATACCTATACACACACATACATACTAGTAGAACCTGAAATATCCTTCATCCCCTAACATGATACAGTGAAGCGGTGCCGGGAATGTAAAAAGTATACATATTCTGCAAAACAAACGGCCATGTCCCCAACACAGTCACACCCCACGTTTTTTTTCCTTCAACTTTTTGTCTTACCGCTGATAAACTTCTAACTCAGAGCCATATAGAAATTCTACATAACAAGTTTCACGCCTTCTAAAATCGAAACCTCCCAATGAAGACAACGAATTCACATTGCAATCTTATCACAACTGGTGTATATACAACAACATGAAACAGATTCATGAATTCTGTGCACCAATTTCCGGTTAAGCTCCAATAAACTTAGAACAGCATGATAATAGGAAACAAATTTAGGTCCTGGTTCTGAAATCTTCTTTCGGTGCAGAAAAATTAACACGACATTATAATTACAGTTCCTCAGGGTAGACTACACGCTGTATCAGAATCATGGCGACTGTGCTCCAGTTTTTGATTAAGAGCCGATAAACGCGAGACGATGACTTGGCAATTCTGAAATGCAAGTTTAGGTCCTTCTAGTTTGGAAATCTTCCGATTAAGCAAAACTACTCACATAACAATGTAATAAGAGTTTCCCAGTAAGAAATATATCATATTCATGTGGACTGTTCTCCAATTTTCATCTAACAGCAGATAAACTTGAGCCCCAGAACGAAGGCGATTCTGGAAGACAAGTTTAGGACTTCAGTATTGAAACCTTCCAATGAAACAGAAAAACTCACATGGCATCGTAACAAGAGTTTTAAGTGTACTATAAAATATACAAGATTCATGGGCAAAAGTAAAGATTAGCGACTTTTTTGAAGGAGACATAATAGACCCACAAGAGTTATATAAATGGCTTTTGTACACCTTACCTGTTTCATATTTAGGACGGAATAATAATAAAATAAGCAGAACATCGAAAAAAAAATAAATAGATAATATACGAGGAGTTTGGCCACCTTGTTTACGTCGGACGCCATGATGCTGTAGTAATGTAAACAAATGTGAATCGGCCGTCACCTTATTAGCTGTGGATGCATAGGCGTTACCATACGTTAGTTGCAGTTTAGATGTGATAATGTGGTCTATGGCTAGTGGAGTTGTGACGTCCGAATCAGACGGTGCGAAGACTTGTGATTTAAGAATGGAGGGTGAAAGTAAAAGTGCTTCTGTGCGTGACAGTCGTCTATGTGGTGGGTGTTACTTGGACGTTTGCCAGTTTGTTGAATTAACGTTGTTTTGGCCACTGTTGTTAGATTTTTTAGTAGATCATGGTGAAAGTCATGCACGACGGTAGTTGAATTGGCCGAGAACAGCAAATCTTTTCGCTTTCAACGGTCAGATAGGACACTTGTCTGTAAAAAATTTAGAGAGGTGCTTTGCAACGACGAACGCAAGCGTATACATCACTTCCTACTCGCAGTGGGAAAATTGTACCTGCCACCTACCTAGTCAGTTAATAGATACACTTCCGGTATGTTTTACTGTTACTTTAAAACCCTAAAATACTAGATTAAAATAAATTCCTAAGATAGATTAAAACCCTACAATCCTAGGTTAGATTAAAACTGTAAAATAGTGATTCACTCATTGTGGGGTTAGGTTAAGTTAGGTGGGCACATATTATGAAATTGGGTGAACAAATGTTAAATGGAGGTGTTCTTGTATTTTTAGTGATTTTACCCCCACAATTTCCCCGAACTTCATATGCTCCCCCCCCCAAACTATCGTTTTTTTGTATGTATGCATAATACGTTAATGCCGCNCAAACTATCGTTTTTTTTGTATGTATGCATAATACGTTAATGCCGCTAGTAAATTTGTGTTCTGTGTAATTAGTAGTGTCGAAATATACTACTTTTCTGGGGTTTTTTTCCGGAAAAACCGCTATTCTATACATTTACCGATTCATGGCGACTGTTCTCCAATTTTTGTCTACGTGCCTAACAATTTGTGACTCAAAACAACTTAGCAATTCTGGGAAACAAGTTTAGGCCCTTCTACAACCAAAACCATTTCAAGCATTAAAATTCATATAGCGTTGTTTCAAAACTAGAAGGCCTTACATTTGAGTAGTGTGTATTTGGAGCTACAGAGGCAATGTTTATTTGGAATGTGTGACTGTGGGTGTGGCTGTGGCGGTGGTTGTGTGTCTTCGGCTCGACTTGGAAGTGTCAGGGAGGCATCAAAAAGATCTGGGCCACCTACTTGGCTTATATCGGGACTGCTGGGCTACTGGAAGGAGCTCAACGGTTATGCCCACTAACCCTTCAAGCAAATATATAAGTTGCTAGGGAGCCAACTGCCATATTACTTTTATAAGCATAGAATTATCCAAATCAAATAGGTATCTGTATTTATTTTCAGATTTAAGAAAACATTTTTCATCCAGCAGAGCACCTATGCATAAAACATATACGGTGAAAAAGTTTTGCGAACTATGATTATCAGATTTATTATATCATAATGTAACAGCAGACCAAAATTTTTGCCTCACTTTTTATACAATATGCTTCTCTATTATATATATATAATAATTCTATATTATATACATATATCATAACTAATATTATAAATACTAAAGTGTGTGTGTGTTTGTTTGTCATTTCACATCCCAACAGGGCAACGGATCAACGTGATTTTTTGGACATAGATAGTTGGAGGGCCGGGAAGTGACATAGGTTACATTTTATCGCAAGAAAATATTCAAAAAATTTACAAACAATAACAGTGAATAAAGTGGAAAAAAAGTTTACTTCCAGTGCACTCTCTTGCAATACGTTGTCTAAACCGTTAACGATGGAACAATATCATGTAGTAAAGAATTGTGTGGAATAAAAATATCTAAAAAAGCTCAGCGGTAGCATATATCTAGAGAAATACTAATAAGTGTTTTAACCATTTCATTCACAGACGTTGAGTTTAATAATATGTAGAGTATAGAAAATTAACACTAAGTAAAATTCAACTTTATTTTAAAAAAAAAAACTAAACAATAATTCTGCAGTCTACGTAAGTGGAGCCGCGGGCACAGCTAGTGTGTGTGTGTGTGTGTGTATATATATTTACATATACAGTAGAATCCTGATAATTTGTATTGTCAAGGGGCTGAATGTTAAATATGAATTATCGAGACATTCAAATTAGTGGGATTACCAATAATCAGGAGCAAAAAAAAAATATAAAATATGTAGTAACGAGATTAATGCAAATTTGCATTAATATGTAATGATAAACGCATGGCTACATATTATGTATACACATGTATATATAAACCAATAATTACATCAATAAAAAACACGTTAAGAATTTACGTTTAAAAAAATCTGTAATTTTCTTTTGGTGCAAGCCTTGCAGACTGGCATTGTTGATGGCTTTGTCAAGCATGTTCTAAGCAGAAAATACTTCATCTCCAACATCTGATTTCACTAAGAAATGGCACACGTTGTTGATGTATTGTTTAGCCACTTTAGGTGTAATTGTCGGCACATCATCTTCGTCATCACCTTCACCATCAATGTCCTGAGATGGTCACAATTTCGTCATCAGTTAGAATCCCCGNCATCAATGACCTGAGATGGTCACAATTTCGTCATCAGTTAGAATCCCCGTTACCGCTAGGCCATCGTCAAAATAAACAAAATCTTCAAACGTTATACAATTTTCTTCATTTTGAGGAAGAAGATTCCAATTCACAGGACATTCTACATCTCGTTCAGTAACTGCTGATGAAAGTTCCANGCACATCATCTTCGTCATCACCTTCACCATCAATGTCCTGAGATGGTCACAATTTCGTCATCAGTTAGAATCCCCGTTACCGCTAGGCCATCGTCAAAATCTTCAAACGTTATACAATTTCCTTCATTTTGAGGAAGAAGATTCCAATTCACAGGACATTCTACATCTCGTTCAGTAACTGCTGATGAAAGTTCCACCTTCGTAAATCCACAAGCACGAAAACAGTTTTCTATTTTGCTTTCGCTAACACTTTGCCACGCCTTGTGAGCAATGTTCATGGCTGAAAATAAGGTGATTTTATGATCCTTCCCATCCTCGATGCTGTCAAGGAGTTGCATCACTAATTACGTGCTGTAAAAGGTTTTGAACATTTTAATTATGCCCTGGTCTCGAAACTGCAGCTTAGAAGTAGTGTTGGCAGGCAAAAACACAACATTAACATGACTGAGCTGTGGGATATTGTTGTGGACCGTACAATTATCCATGAAAAGTAGAATTTTTCGCTGCCTTTTCTGGTCATTTACGACGTACCTAGAGATGAGGACAATAGTAAACTGCCTGAAAACATTTTCAGGCAGAATTACAGAAACAAAGATTGTGGAGGACATGATTTAGGCAGTTTTTTTAAAGCTGTCTCTATCAGCCATAGAACTGGAAAGAGAGGAACGGATAAGGTCAACGTGGTCCTGGACTGTGATCCGAAGGCAAGAAACGCCCTGATAGCCACAGAGAGAATCTACATAGGCTATGAAAGCTGTAGAGTAAGGGATTACATTTCTCTATCTAGGTGTTATAAGTGTCAGCAATGGGGACACATCGCGAGCCGATGTAGAGACACTGAGTCCACCTGTTCGTGCTGCGGCGCTTCCGGACATGAGTACAAAGCTTGTACTAAAAAGGCAACCCCGGAATTTAAGGACATTTGTATCGACTGCCACAAGAAAGGAGCGCCCCACGATCACAGAGTGAACTTCATACCAGAAGGCCCTATCCGAAGAACTCTCTAGAATAGATTTTGGCATCTAAAGATGTTATAAGATGTGGCCAGTTGAACATGCAACAGTCGGCAGCAGTCGCTGCAGAGCTAAACAGGATTGTAATGGAGCAGAGACTTGATGTGGTTCTATTTCAGGAACCCTATGTCCCGTTTGGGGGTGTCGCGGGCCTAGGAGGCAGGGTATTTACCTGTGGTGAGGACCCCAAAGCTGGAGTACTGGCAGTATGTAAAGAAATGGACATATCAATGATGGCTAGCGTCTCAAGTCGGCATCATGTGTGCGCACAAGTCGTCAAAGGCACAACTGAATGTTGGCTACTGTCATCGTATTTCCAGTTCGGGGAAGACACTCAGGTACACCTTGACAGGTGGGAGGTTATAATAGAAACGTTGAGGAATAAACCATTAATAATGGGAGCAGACGCCAATGCCAAGTCGGAAATGTGGCATTCACCTGTAACTGATGAAGCCGGCGAGCTTATTAGTCATTTTCTGCTGATAAACGACCTAGAGGTGACAAATCAAGAGGGCACTCTTCCAACCTTTGTCTCCCAGGCACACAATACGCAATCAAGCTTAGACATAACAGTGGTGAATAGGAAAGCAATCAATTACGTGAGTGAGTGGATCGTAATGGACGAAAGTTCTAGCGACCACAGACTCATTGTATTTTAAATCTATGGTGGTACAAGGGTACCCCCTCCACTCCTAGAGTGAGGTAAGGTACATCCATAACATGGCGGATTGGGNGTAACTGATGAAGCCGGCGAGCTTATTAGTCATTTTCTGCTGATAAACGACCTAGAGGTGACAAATCAAGAGGGCACTCTTCCAACCTTTGTCTCCCAGGCACACGATACGCAATCAAGCTTAGACATAACAGTGGTGAATAGGAAAGCAATCAATTACGTGAGTGAGTGGATCGTAATGGACGAAAGTTCTAGCGACCACAGACTCATTGTATTTGAAATCTATGGTGGTACAAGGGTACCCCCTCCACTCCTAGAGTGAGGTAAGGTACATCCATAACATGGCGGATTGGNTAAATCTATGGTGGTACAAGGGTACCCCCTCCACTCCTAGAGTGAGGTAAGGTACATCCATAACATGGCGGATTGGGCTTCTTTCGACCGTGCCTTGCAGAGGAGATTGCATGAAAGCACTGCTCTGAAGAGCACTGAAATCGAAGAGAGGGTGCAACCTCTAACATACATAATCATGGAAACATGCGAAGAGCAACTGCGGAAGACTAAACCGGGCCTCCCCAACATGTCATGGTGGGACAGCGAATTGGAAGAGGAACTGCCGGCAAAGTGCAGAGAAAGAAGGCCCGATCATGGGAAGACCTTGTTACCCGAATAGGAAATGAAGACCCTTTCGGGGTGAAGAGGAACACCCCTCCACCGTGTATGAAAGAAAATGGGAAACTACTTACAGATCAGAAAAGATCAATGGAAGTCCTGCTCCATGCTCTCCTGCCAGATGACTCCATGGCGGAAGAGGGGGAGGAGCACGCCGGGAAAAGACAGATCATGGAAATAGCACCAATGGAACAGGATGCTCCAGAATTTACTGAGAAAGACCTCACAGCTATCATCTACAAGATGAAGAACGGCAAGGCTCCTGGCTTAGATGGCATCACTGCAGAAATCCTGAAGAAATGCTACTCAAGGCTTAAGAAATATCTACTATTGATATATAATGACTGTCTCAAGAACGGTGTGTTTCCTGCTCCTTGGAAGCTCGGGTGCTTGAGGATACTGTACAAAGGAAATGGGGAGGAGCCTGACGACCCTCAATCGTACAGGCCGCTGACACTGCTTCCGGTACTGGACAAAGTCTTCGAAAAACTTATCAACAGGAGTCTCATCATGGCTTTGGAAGCCGAGGGCACCCTAAATGAGAAACAATATGGGTTCAAGAAAGGCACTGGAACAGACTTTTCATTATATGATGTGATGAAGACAATCAGGGAATGTCCAGAAAAATATGTCCTGGGAATCTTCCTAGACATATCTGGTGCCTTCGACAATGCCTGGTGGCCGGAGGCACTGTGGCAGCTGAAACAGAAGAAATGTCCAGCAAATATTTACAGGGTCGTGCAGGACTTCTTCAGAAACAGATGGAGCCTTTATTCGTCGAGCTCCACACAGGTTAAGAAAAGACTCACGAAGGGATGCCCACAGGGTTCTGTCCTTGGCCCGATCCTGTGGAACGTTCTGTTCGATGGGTTCTTGGAGCTGGGACTCCCTCCGGGGTGCACTGTATTTGGATATGCGGACGATGGCCTTGTTATAATAACAGGAAACGCAAGAAGCGTGCTGGAGGAGAAAGCAGCAGAGATCATGGAAAAAATCGGCAAATGGGCGGTTTCAACAAAATTTAAATTCTCGACAGAGAAGACTAAATCCATGATGCTAAAAGGAAAATTTATAAGACCACCAACAGTGCGCTTCGGGGGCGTCTCGGTTCAGAATGTACATGAAATCAAGTACCTGGGAGTCATCATGGATGACAAAATGAGTTTCCTAAAGCATGTGGAATATGTTTCAAGAAAAGCAATAGTAGTATTCCAAAAACTAAAGAGAATTGGGAATACCAGTTGGGGTCTCAGTTATGAGACATTGAGAGTAATTTATCGAGCAGTATTCGAGGCCATAAACACTTATGGTGCAGTGATGTGGTTCCACAGAGTTGAATTAACCTGGCACAAAAGGAAACTCATTAGTGCTCAAAGAGCGGCTCTGCTTACCGTTGCAAAGGCTTACAGAACAGTACCAAACGAGTCACTCCCAGTCTTGGTAGGTGTACTACCAATAGACTTACTTGTGAGAAATAGAGGATTAGCAGTGGAGAGAGCATGGGTCGGAGAGCTGACCAAGGAAATGAAGGCTGAGATCATGGAAGAGACCCTGGACCAGTGGCAAGAAAGATGGGATACATCAGAAAAAGGAAGATATACATATGATCTTGTGCGCGATGTAAGATCTCGGCTGAAATGTAAATGGGTACGTATCAACCATTATAGCACACAGCTGTACACTGGCCATGGCAATTTTAAGGCAAAACTGCACAGCCTCCGACTCGTGCAATCCCCTCTTTGCGATGTCTGTGGGGAGGATGATACAGTCCAGCATGTCATCATGTACTGTCTGAAAACAAAAGATCTCAGAAGCTGGCTGCAAGAGAAATTGGAAGAAAAGGGTATTCACATGGAATTGGAAAATGTTATGGAAAATAATGTTCTCAACAAGATCTGGAACGAATTTGCCACCAAAGTCGAAAAAAGGCTAGAGGACTTCGACAGGTGGCAAGGAGAACAAATTTCTGATGACCCATGATGGGGTGCTCAGGTAAAGGACTTCAAAGAGGAAGTCGGGGCACTACAGATTGGCGAGGACAGGTTTTTAAATAGAGAAAACCGGTATAATACAGAGTCACAGCAAAATGAAAAGTGAATAGCCCAAAGAAAACAAGAGGAGAAAATGCAGTGCACTGTCTTACTCATCTGAGTACAGTTGCAGTGCGGGAGGATGGAGGGTGTGCTGGCCTTCGGGCCTTAAAAACCTGCCTTTTCTCCATATCAGCATTCACTGATCATATCCATTCCTTAAATAATTCCCCCGTCATCCACGTGTTATTGTTTGCATGATAGGTCATCTGAAAAGTTTTTATGTTTTTAAAACATCTTGGTTTTGCTGATTTGCCTATCATGAGCGGTCTCAATTTCTCAGATCCATCTATGTTGGCGGCCAACAATATGGCTACACGTTCTTTACTATTTTTTCCGCCATTACACTTTTCTTCCTTAAAACACATTGATCGGTCGGGGAGACACTTATAAACTAACCCCGTCTCATCGGCATTAAAAATGTTGTTGGGCTCATAAGAATCTATTATTTCTCCCAATTCCTATTTCCACTCAGAACAAACGCCGGCCGATACACTCCCACTTTCCCCACTAAGCTTCTTAAATTGTATGCCGCAACTTTTTTTAAACCTATCAAACCAACCATCACTCGCACGAAAGTCTTTCATTCCCATTTTTTCTGCGAAAACTTTTGCTTTTTCTCTTAAAATGTTTCCTCCAACTGGTACATTCGAATTCCGTGCTTGCGCAAACCACTTTTCCAAATTCTGTTCTAGTTGTGGATACTCACCAGTCTTAAAGAGCTTTACTTTGCTGTCCCATGTCTGGGAGGCGATTTTGTTCTTGTTCTTCAGAATTGATGTTATTGTGGAAGGAGGAACGTTATAACGTTTGGACACGTCAATTTGTTTATCACCATCGGCCATGGCGCTAATGATGTCTTTTTTTCTCTAATGGAAAGACACTCATTTGCTCTTTTCGGAGGCATGGCTAAGACCGAACTTACTAACTTTTCACTCGCTCTGCTCCTTCCTACCCTCTCATAACCGTAGACCGAACAGCAAGGCGCCTCTTAGTTCTCAGAATCACAGACACATCACCTCACAGCCGGTCTTTTTTACCCTGCCCGAATTGCATAAACCTAGAGCTGGTGTACAGTCTAGGGTTAAAAACATTACGAGTTAACGAGATTTTTAAGTTGGAAATAAGAATTATAAGACTTTTTAATTGAGCTTGAGTACCAAAATAAATATGTATTATCAAGGGGACCGGAATGCATTGTTTTTTTTAGAAATTAAAGGGATTTTCTCAAGGGACCGGCAAAATTGCACGAATTAGCGGGATATAAGAATAATCGGGATGCGAAATATCGGGATTTCACTGCATATATTTACATACACATATATATAAACTTCTAAGTTAAAACAGTGAGTTTTTTTAACTTCATGGCAAAATCTTGTGCGGTTTTTCTTCCTACCTTCAACCTTCAGAAGGAAAGATAGGCTTATGCAATCGCTCAGTTATCTGTCTGGAATATCCACCCCACCCACCCACCTTTTCAATAACTTTTGAATCTGACAACTGAATTTAACCAAAGCAGGTTTACATATAGTATTTACTAATGGCACAAGACATTTATAGTTTTTGAATACGTCGGGTAATTATTTTCAAAATGGTGGTAATTTTGAAATTTAGGCCACTATGTTTTATCTTGGGAACCCAGGAAGTTGAGTGAAGTATACTATCCGCGACTAAGACTAATTGTAACATGTATTACATACAGTTGAAAACTAAAATTGCAGGTTTTAACACTTGTACGATTTATTTCTTCATATTGTTCGGAATTATAATAATGGTAATCAGAGTACTGAAACTGTATGTTACAGATATATTTATACTGTAAACTGCACAGACAAGAGACATTATAAAACTTTTTTAGTGCAAGAGTACACGTTTTTGTCAGCAAAATGAGATCTTGTTGGGATATTCGCAACCTATGACTAGCATGTTCTACACGGTTTAAGGTATTGTAATTATGTTAGTAACATTTTCAAGTAGTTTTTAAATTAATTTAGAATGTTAAATATAGCATAAATATAATATATATTAATTTTAACATTGTTATTAGAGTAATATTTTTTTTTGCGGATTGAAATTTGTAGAAAATTCGAAAGCCAGCAGTGAATGATGTTTTTACGTAATATTCCCAAACTAAAACTATTTTGCTGTCAAAATATTAGAAAAATACTTANAACCCAGGAAGTTGAGTGAAGTATACTATCCGCGACTAAGACTAATTGTAACATGTATTACATACAGTTGAAAACTGAAATTGCAGGTTTTAACACTTGTACGATTTATTTCTTCATATTGTTCGGAATTATAATAATGGTAATCAGAGTACTGAAACTGTATGTTACAGATATATTTATACTGTAAACTGCACAGATAAGAGACATTATAAAACTTTTTTAGTGCAAGAGTACACGTTTTGTCAGCAAAATGAGATCTTGTTGGGATATTCGCAACCTATGACTAGCATGTTCTACACGGTTTAAGGTATTGTAATTATGTTAGTAACATTTTCAAGTAGTTTTTAAATTAATTTAGAACGTTAAATATAGCATAAATATAATATATATTAATTTTAACATTGTTATTAGAGTAATATTTTTTTTTGCGGATTGAAATTTGTAGAAAACTCGAAAGCCAGCAGTGAATGATGTTTTTACGTAATATTCCCAAGCTAAAACTATTTTGCTGTCAAAATATTAGAAAAATACTTAATGAAAATATGTTGAAAACCTTGCTCTTATTATGCNACTAAAACTATTTTGCTGTCAAAATATTAGAAAAATACTTAATGAAAATATGTTGAAAACCTTGCTCTTATTATGCGTCAATGTTTTTGTCTACGCTTAGAAATATATAGCAACATTTGATTCTAGTTACGTCTATCTTCGAATTTATAGCTTGCGTGCTCCTAAAAAGAGGAGATATACCCACCAAATGTGATAGTTAACCACTACACTAGCAGTTTTTCTATCTCTCCAAAGAGCTGATGAGCTGTCGCCTTTTAGGCTGATTGAGCGGAGCCAACTGCAGAGCTGTAGCTCTGGTCATTCGTGAATGAGTCGAATCTTTAAAAAAGAGCAGCTCGCGAGTCGCTCTCAACAGCGGGTCGTTCGTTGTGAACGACTCGTTCGCGAACGACCCATCACTAGTGTACAGGGGTTAAGTTCTAAAACTGTGAAACAGCTTGTGTACAAGCCACCAGTTAAGACATAAACTACCGAGTATGTACGCAGAAATGAACACATTGCCACCTGCAATTATACATCACATTACTGTGAAAAATGAAAAGAAATTAGTTGTCGGCTGCCAGTGTCGGTTGCGCTGCATTGCATCGCTTCGCTCAATATTGAAAACAGATTTTTAAGGTAAGTTAAACCTAGTTGAAGTCTCTGTTACTAAACATGTACTTAGTTCCGTAATTATCGCTGTGAACGACAGTACTTTGTCATACTGGATGACACGCAGTTCAACCCTTGTGTATAATACTGTGTTCGGTAAATGATGTGTTTGAAGCAATTATATAGGGGCATTAATTAAAGTAAATGATACGCTTACCTTCTCCTCCATTGGCTCTGCAATCATTCCGTGAATACCTGTACGTATATTGTATACTTAAAATGTTATATCAACATGTGACATTATATAATTTTAACCGCAAGAATAATACTAGCAGCAATTATATCGGGACATTAATAAAGGTAAATGGTAGGGCTACGTTATCCGTAGGCTCTGCCGTCATTCCGTGAATACAAATACATATATTGTATACTAAAAAGATTATTGCAACCTGTGACTTTGTAAAATTTTANCCGTCATTCCGTGAATACAAATACATATATTGTATACTAAAAAGATTATTGCAACCTGTGACTTTGTAAAATTTTAAACGAAAAAAGAATAATACTCGCTAACAGTTAGTGGGTTATTGTGTTCTTGATAGTCGCATAGTGGAAAGCGACCAGTACAAAAGGCGTTCCGTATACTTTTGGCCACGTAATGGCGGCGAATGCTTTATCGGACCGGACAACAACCACAACAGAACAAAACAGCTACGTAGCATTGCAAAACATATATTTATTAGACGGAAACAACCGTAATCAACACATACAAAGTAACTAAATAACGAATTACCTCCTAATTTCCAATAAATATAACAATCATTCCCAAGCGCTAAAAAGAAAGTTTTCCATTATCACTCATAATATCCATTTCTATACTTGCAATGTAATCCATAGACATCTCAACACGTCGGCAGTGCCGTTTCCAACAGCAACACTAAACAAATAAAACAATTGTTCTGGTTACAAGAAGAATTATTTAGGGGGCCGGAAAAAACATTTAAACCATGGGCCCGTTTCACAAAAATACATTTTCACTAGTTACAAGTACTACTGTCTACAAGTTTTTGTAAGTTAAATCCTGTTTAACGAACAGCACTAGTATCTACAAGAACTTGTAATGTGTGTTTCTAGAAAATATTCGGTATATTAATAATTACAAGTAATTTGCTACCAGTGGGCTTGTTTATTTTAAAACTAAAAAAAATCCCAAATTCAAAACATAATAAGCTGACTGAACCAAATAAGCACAGAGAAGCTAAAACCACCTTTTTCGGTGATTTTTCAGAAAAAGTAACCAAGCCCTATAAAATATATAAACGTGAGTGAGTATATTCGAAACCATGTGATGGATTTTAGCGTATATTTCGCGAAGGAGAAGTAACAGAAATAAGGGATACATATTAGTATAATTTTGAAATAATTACCATCGGTAAGAATTGTATAAATATAATTTCGCACTCAACGAAATTAGAGTTTTTTTACGCTACATTCACAATAAAATTAAATAAATACAAAGGTTTTAGCTCATATGGGTGATACAATGTTTATGTAAAAAAAAAAAATTTTTCTCTTCCATTATACATTCGTCAGGCGACAATGAACTAGATTTCCCAATTGCAATTATATAAAATAATATAATTGTATCCAGAGAGAAACCATAAAGCTATTATGCCACAATAAAAATTTTTTTACAGGCTATGGCTTAAACTTCCGCAGGACCGAGATAAGTTATCGGCAACAATTCGATGTTTCTTACAGGCAAGGACGGAAGCTTCCACGAGACACCAAAATATGTTTCCTGTACATTTATGCATGCAGCTATAGATGGATCATTGCCCATTGTATACACTTCTTAACACAGGTATACAGGATTCTCTCTCAACAATACGATGTAATCGTTAGCACGGGGTGAGTCCATAGGCATCCACTGGGGCTAACAACCCGCCCCTACAGAAAAATCTCTGCTCAACCGAGTTGGCGCCCTTTTTAACNTATAGGCATCCACTGGGGCTAACAACCCGCCCCTACAGAAAAATCTCTGCTCAACCGAGTTGGCGCCCTTTTTAACATAATTAACCTAAACAAGCCTTCTAAATCGGTTACTGCAAACTTGCAATGCCTGGTAACCGCTCCTGAGCCCAAGACACCCCATAGGGGCTCGTGTTATTTCTCAGATGCTCTAAATGAATAAATGGAGTCAAGAATCTCAGTTCAGAGCATGTTAGTCCTGCTGTGTGGTGATTTATACTCCCTTGGCAGCAAGTGACTAAGGTTCACGTAACAGCGTGCACGGCACTCAGTACCTATCTGATCCCTCTCTACTGTAGGATGCATACGACTTCTCTATCCCTCGTGCTCTGGAATAGCGACGCCTGGTAGAGAGTTCAATAATAGTTCGCAAGACACAGTTAGAATTGCGTTTGTTAATTTATTAAAATATGTCCATATACAGACATTTGTTACTTACTGACATACATGTGCCAGTAGTGACTTCTCTCGGCTCCGTTACACAAAAATTTTAAGTTGAAACCTCCTGATGCCAAATAATTCAATAATGTTGCCAGGATGGTGTCAGTGCTGGCATGGGAGAGTGTAGCAAGACGGTTTCNCCTGATGCCAAATAATTCAATAATGTTGCCAGGATGGTGTCAGTGCTGGCATGGGAGAGTGTAGCAAGACGGTTTCCGGGAGAAAACATGAAGCAGAATTACGAGATCACTTGACAAACAAAGTTATAAATCTCCCACGAGCGAAACAAATCTAGCCCCCACTACAGCCCACTACAGACTAACTAAATATAATGGACGAGACNGAAATCTCCCACGAGCGAAACAAATCTAGCCCCCACTACAGCCCACTACAGACTAACTAAATATAATGGACGAGACTGTTAGCAGCTGGCAGCTTATGGTCTCATTGGATATATAATGGTAAACATATATCGCACCATTAACTAAACATAGCCTGCTCTCTAAAAATTCTGCAAATTAAATTTCTGATATCTTCAGATTCCATGATTATTCTAACATTCATGTGTATTGATTGAGAAACGAGAGAGGGTGGCGAAAAAATATATCACAACAGCCAAAATAAAATATACGAAACACTCAGCCACAAAAAAACTCCTACCGGTACCTTGTCCTTATCAAATAACACCTGTAAAGAAAAACTNTATACGAAACACTCAGCCACAAAAAAACTCCTACCGGTACCTTGTCCTTATCAAATAACACCTGTAAAGAAAAACTTACCCTGGAAAAACCTCTATTACGATTCAAATTAATTGCAAAGCCCACATTGTGCAGGGGCATGTTGCTGGGGCAGAACAGTCGTGTGTAAGGTAAAACTGTTAACACCGCCTTGCTCAAAGATCAGCATCCTGCCAGGTGCGAAATGCTGAGTAACTAAAGTATTGAAAGCCAACCCTCTCCTNTATACGAAACACTCAGCCACAAAAAAACTCCTACCGGTACCTTGTCCTTATCAAATAACACCTGTAAAGAAAAACTCACCCTGGAAAAACCTCTATTACGATTCAAATTAATTACAAAGCCCACATTGTGCAGGGGCATGTTGCTGGGGCAGAACAGTCGTGTGTAAGGTAAAACTGTCAACACTGCCTTGCTCAAAGATCAGCATCCTGCCAGGTGCGAAATGCTGAGTAACTAAAGTATTGAAAGCCAGCCCTCTCCTNGCCGGACAACAACCACAACAGAACAAAACAGCTACGTAGCATTGCAAAACATATATTTATTAGACGGAAACAACCGTAATCAACACATACAAAGTAACTAAATAACGAATTACCTCCTAATTTCCAATAAATATAACAATCATTCCCAAGCGCTAAAAAGAAAGTTTTCCATTATCACTCATAATATCCATTTCTATACTTGCAATGTAATCCATAGACATCTCAACACGTCGGCAGTGCCGTTTCCAACAGCAACACTAAACAAATAAAACAATTGTTCTGGTTACAAGAAGAATTATTTAGGGGGCCGGAAAAAACATTTAAACCATGGGCCCGTTTCACAAAAATACATTTTCACTAGTTACAAGTACTACTGTCTACAAGTTTTTGTAAGTTAAATCCTGTTTAACGAACAGCACTAGTATCTACAAGAACTTGTAATGTGTGTTTCTAGAAAATATTCGGTATATTAATAATTACAAGTAATTTGCTACCAGTGGGCTTGTTTATTTTAAAACTAAAAAAAATCCCAAATTCAAAACATAATAAGCTGNTACAAGTAATTTGCTACCAGTGGGCTTGTTTATTTTAAAACTAAAAAAAATCCCAAATTCAAAACATAATAAGCTGTCTGAACCAAATAAGCAAAGAGAAGCTAAAACCACCTTTTTCGGTGATTTTTCAGAAAAAGTAACAAAGCCCTATAAAATATATAAACGTGAGTGAGAATATTCGAAACCATGTGATGAATTTTAGCGTATATTTCGCGAAGGAGAAGTAACAGAAATAAGGGATACATATTAGTATAATATTGAAATAATTACCATCGGTAAGAATTGTATAAATATAATTTCGCACTCAACGAAATTAGAGTTTTTTACGCTACATTCACAATAAAATTAAATAAATACAAAGGTTTTACCTCATATGGGTGATACAATGTTTATGTAAAAAAAAATATTTTTCTCTTCCATTATACATTCGTCAGGCGACAATGAACTAGATTTCCCAATTGCAATTATATAAAATAATATCATTGTATCCAGAGAGAAACCATAAAGCTAGTATGCCACAATAAAAAATTTTTTACAGGCTATGGCTTAAACTTCCGAAGGACCGAGATAAGTTATCGGCAACAATTCGATGTTTCTTACAGGCAAGGACGGAAGCTTCCACGAGACACCAAAATATGTTTCCTGTACAATTATGCATGCAGCTATAGATGGATCATTGCCCATTGTATACACTTCTTAACACAGGTATACAGGATTCTCTCTCAACAATACGATGTAATCGTTAGCACGGGGTGAGTCCATAGGCATCCACTGGGGCTAACAACCCGCCCCTACAGAAAAATCTCTGCTCAACCGAGTTGGCGCCCTTTTTAACATAATTAACCTAAACAAGCCTTCTAAATCGGTTACTGCAAACTTGCAATGCCTGGTAACCGCTCCTGAGCCCAAGACACCCCATAGGGGCTCGTGTTATTTCTCAGATGCTCTAAATGAATAAATGGAGTCAAGAATCTCAGTTCAGAGCATGTTAGTCCTGCTGTGTGGTGATTTATACTCCCTTGGCAGCAAGTGACTAAGGTTCACGTAACAGCGTGCACGGCACTCAGTACCTATCTGATCCCTCTCTACTGTAGGATGCATACGACTTCTCTATCCCTCGTGCTCTGGAATAGCGACGCCTGGTAGAGAGTTCAATAATAGTTCGCAAGACACAGTTAGAATTGCGTTTGTTAATTTATTAAAATATGTCCATATACAGACATTTGTTACTTACTGACATACACGTGCCAGTAGTGACTTCTCTCGGCTCCGTTACACAAAAATTTTAAGTTGAAACCTCCTGATGCCAAATAATTCAATAATGTTGCCAGGATGGTGTCAGTGCTGGCATGGGAGAGTGTAGCAAGACGGTTTCAGGGAGAAAACATGAAGCAGAATTACGAGATCACTTGACAAACAAAGTTAGAAATCTCCCACGAGCGAAACAAATCTAGCCCCCACTACAGCCCACTACAGACTAACTAAATATAATGGACGAGACTGTTAGCAGCTGGCAGCTTATGGTCTCATTGGATATATAATGGTAAACATATATCGCACCATTAACTAAACATAGCCTGCTCTCTAAAAATTCTGCAAATTAAATTTCTGATATCTTCAGATTCCATGATTATTCTAACATTCATGTGTATTGATTGAGAAACGAGAGAGGGTGGCGAAAAAATATATCACAACAGCCAAAATAAAATATACGAAACACTCAGCCACAAAAAAACTCCTACCGGTACCTTGTCCTTATCAAATAACACCTGTAAAGAAAAACTCACCCTGGAAAAACCTCTATTACGATTCAAATTAATTACAAAGCCCACATTGTGCAGGGGCATGTTGCTGGGGCAGAACAGTCGTGTGTAAGGTAAAACTGTCAACACTGCCTTGCTCAAAGATCAGCATCCTGCCAGGTGCGAAATGCTGAGTAACTAAAGTATTGAAAGCCAGCCCTCTCCTTGGTTCATAATTCCAGTCTGAATTAAATATGCCGGTACCACATGTGGCATTCCTTCCTGCCATGTTCGAGCAGTGACATATTCATTGTAGCATCACCACTTCCATCAGCACTCCTCCAGAAAACACCCAATGCCTCGAGGTCTGTGTGACCCCTTCTGTCGTTTCCGCGGTATCACATCACAACACTGGCATCGTCTCGGCATCCCTCGTGGTGCTGGCAAACCCACGTGGGTGGGGGGATGCTCAAATGAAGTCGAGGGTTCTGCCACCAGGTGAGACAGGTAGCCTTCGGTAACAAGGTGTGTGGCTAGCGGTTGGTGCTCGAAGCGCTGTTCATGTAGTCCCATTTCGCGCATTAAAATTTGGTTTTATGCTGATACGCGATTGCATGAAGCTCTCTGGTGAGTGGGCGGGTGGCTCACCCCTCGATAAGGTAAAGAATAACAAATGTACTGGTTGATTAGTAAATATTACTATTGTAATGAGATAATTACAGACTAAATGACAGCACCAAGGGCGATCGCGGAGCGGACGATTAATGCCACCGGTCTAGTCCGAGTGCTGAGAAGAACTGGCCTAATTACCTCTATTTCCATCACGAGTCACGAAAACCGAAGTCAAACAGCGAATGATGAAACATAACATGAGCACTCTGTGATATGATTGTAATTGTGAAAAACGATATTATAAATTAAATGTAACACATTGGTGACACTCCCATTAATTAACAAATATATGTTTTTTTCGAAATTATGAAGTTGACGGGGTATGTCACCACACTAAATAATATGTTACAATGATGGAGGCCTCTATAGACAATCTGCATTTTAGAAAACATAATTTATCTTATATAAATAATTGTTAAATATGTTATTATGTTTTCTTTTAAAAAGTGTTTGAATTTCACTACCTGACATATCTGAATTTCACTGGCTATAGTGTTGCCAGGAGGCAGGTTCGTGAATGGATAGACGAGTCCACCTGGGAAAAGGGGTGTGAAATGCCAGGTTTGATTCCTCTTAACACAATAATGCACACCCCTGACTGTAGCTGTGAATGTGGTGACTGTGTTTAATGTGATTGTAAAAATGCTGCACACTTATGGGTTGCATTGTGGGGAACTTATCACTTCAGCCTCAGCCTATTAAGCCAGTTTAATGCCACTTGGTGGCTCAGNTCACTTCAGCCTCAGCCTATTAAGCCAATTTGATGCCACTTGGTGGCTCAGCACGTCGTAGGTGGCTGCGCGAGATGCCACGATGGAACCACCAATTGCCAGTGCGCTCAACAGCTCTAGCTATGGCGTAAAAACCGTTTCGGATCGCCTACTCAGTTATTAAAAGTGTTACCTCTTGTAATAAATGAGTAGGGCAGTCTCTTGAGTTGCGTTATCCTTGTCAGCAAGAAGGTGCAAGTTCTGTTCTTGTCGACCTGCACTATGCAGTCTTGGCCAGATGTAGTTGGTACGGCCCGATGTAGCAGGTGTAGTTGCTGTGACTGCAGTGGTCAAAGTGGGCACAAGGAGCTCGTGGATACATGGTTCACGTCACATGCTTGGTTGATACTAAATTTGTTCAAGGTAGTACTCTCAGCTTTGTGCTCTTTCTTCTTTATGTGTAAAATATATTCTTTCATATTGGACCGACGGTTTGCTCAACCTTATATGTGGATGACAGTAATGGGTCTGGAATGTGCTTTTTTTCATTCGGTATGCTGCGACCTTACATCGGCCCTTTCTCGAATTGTGACTTGGCTTAACATGCATGATATAGAGATATCCTTTCCCAAAAGTAGTTCAGTTAATTTTACTCATAATAGATTATCATTGATCTCCCATTGCCATGTTTTTTGGAAACTCCTTTCCATTTGAGTCATAATGTTAAATACCTTGGTATTAAACTGGTACGTACAGAGAAGTAAAATGCTGACATACATTATACNATTTGAGTCATAATGTTAAATACCTTGGTATTAAACTGGTACGTACAGAGAAGTAAAATGCTGACATACATTATACGAAGTGATACTTTGTATTTCCATTTTGAAGTCACTCGCCCATGTTACATTGGGTGCAGATTCCTTATCGGACAGGTTTTATGTCTCTACTATAGGCCATTCACGGTTACTTCACACTTTTCTAAAGCCCTGCTAAAGTTATACTTTTGGTTACCAATTACATATCCTTCCGCTACACGTAAACATAAACACTGCCATGTGACTTATACGTTTTAATTGTCAAATGCTTTGTTTACTGTTTATAAGCTGTTCAAATAATTCTGTCATTTTTCAAATGCCATTTTGTACGAATGTTTACAATTTAGGCCTATAACCATATTTAGGTCAGCTTAATAACTTTATGACAATGTCTCTATCGACAATAGTTCTTACGGTTATTATTTTACATTGTAAACATATTTGTTATACACATATAGCACATTACACGTAATGCATGTTAAAATTGGTGCCGTGACTGTGTTTAACCCTGTTACAACTGCGGGTGAAAGAACTGTACTATTTAACCTCTTGTTGTTGAAATATGTTGGATTATTTCTTTAAATGGACAGTCTCAGTTAGAATATATATTAAAAAGAAAGAACAGCCAATCCAACGAAAAGACACAGTAAATTCAAGCACGCAACTCATGTCGCTTATATTTTGTTCGTAGCATCGACAAACTTAACAGATAGTGGTGAACATGCACACAAATAAGCCTACCGTAACTTTTACTCCGCTAATATTTCTATGCATTGGTTCTTACTGTTTGCTAGGTTTATTTCATTATTTATTTAAATTTATCTGGCTAGCCTTAGTATTTTGTTGGGATTGTGGCAAATATTCAAATCAAGAAACGTAAGCACGTTACACAATTGTGTTTCAAACACATAGGGCAAAGTTACGTTGTGGAAAATAAACAGAGGTTACTTTCAAAACATTAATTTCGTCATAAAAACAGTTTATGTGTTAAAACATATAAATTTAGCTAGTCCAATATTTACAATCAAATACACACTGGTCCAACGTAACGTAAAGACAACAATACTCTTTCACACACAGCGGTCACGACGCAGATTACAGTATATTTATACCTGCCATCATAGAAAAACAGATTTATGACAACATCGTAACTTGCCTAGGTAGGTTTAAAAATCACAACGTGTTGAAACTTGATTTGGTAGTTTTATTTTTCACAAGAAGAGAAAATAAGGCTTCATTCAGTCTCTTTTTTCTATGAGCAAGGCGCCGTCGCCAGTTGCCACTTCTGCCAACTTCGGATTTGTAACTGTCCCGCCATTACATTTAAATATTTAATAATAATTATTCAAACAATAAAATATCGTTTCAGTCATAAATTAAAAATTCAAAAATCATAATTTTTGTTGTAATGAGTATGAAATACGCTAAAATTGAAAATGTGTATAATTTTTTTGCTGCTACTACTGGTACGAAACTTCCCGAGAGAGAGAAAGAAAGAGAGAGAGAGCGACAAGCTCCACTCCCCCTATTCGCTTCTTTCTCGGACGGAAAAAAAACACCATGTCGCTAGGGCCTACGCACCGTAATTTGCGCTGATTTTTTAAAACTGTAACAAAGAAATATATTTCCTTCAGTGCTACCTAATTATACCAATTATATCAATAGGCAACGTTTAATTTACAAATACATACGAAAAAACAAGGTTAAAACAATATTTTATCTGTGAACTGTTTATTACTAGCCGTTGCCAACACATCGCTGCTCTCACTGTTTTTAATTCGTATATAATACGAAATAAATATTACAAGTTATAGAAGATACTAAGTTAAAGTTTCATTTATTAAATAACACAATAGTTTAAAGTTAATCACAGTGCTATATATTTGTTTTTACAAGTTATTTAAAACACAGGGTGACATGTAACTCCTAGGGTGATTTTTCAAAGGTTCTTTTCAAAAGTATCGAAGATACGGTGAATGGATTATATTCGAAAAGCCTTACATTATGGGAGTTCCATGGTGACTGGTCTCTCAGAGTGGCTAGTCTTAATATTGGAACATCTCCAAAAAAATTTATATGTGCAATATAGGGTGCCTTATCTTCTATGCTGATCATGATCATGCACGCCGAAGCTCAGATTCATCCTTTAGCGCTCTATAGTCGTATATTGACTTACCATTATTGGCTCCGCAAATGTCACCATCGCTTGGCCATTTTAACCTGCGTAGTTGATAAAATCCTCCTCCCCATTCTCATTCCCCTTAATGAAGCCAAATCTCATGCTCGTATTTGCTCTTCTCGCATGATTTACCGACTTTCGTACGAAACTGCTTTTTGTTTGTCCTTAGCCTGTTTTGGTCCTCTTTCAGACATTAAATGACACTTGGATAATCTTACTTTTTAGGTTGTTTAGTGTTCTATCTAACCCATATTCGTCTCTATACTGATGCATCGATATCGCCTGAAGAGGAGAGTGCAGCATTTTACAACCCACAGAATTCCCGTACCTTTTTGATATGTTCGCCCAACTACACTACAATCTTTCATATGGAAGTTTGTATTGTATATGGCCCTTATTAATGCCTGGGACAGTTATATGGTCCGTGTTCTAATAGTTACCGATTCTTTCAGTTTGTTATCATTGTTGGCATCCTTTGCTCTGCCACTGAATCCTTTAAA
Source organism: Clitarchus hookeri (assembly GCA_002778355.1). NCBI lineage: Eukaryota > Metazoa > Arthropoda > Insecta > Phasmatodea > Phasmatidae > Clitarchus > Clitarchus hookeri. Next base: position 84,073 of record NQII01003246.1, on the reverse strand, counting down.
TTGGGCAATATGTGAACTGTTTCTCCGTGTTATTCAGTGCACTTGGGAGTAGTATTCTGTGTATAATTGTGGTTCGTATCCTTCCTTGCATGCTGCTGGACTGTCTCGCAATTGTGGCGATGTCATAGTCTCACTCTCCTGCGAATTTGTAACGCCTTCACTTTGTTCCCAGCCCTGCTTGTGTCTGTGGTTCTCTGTTGGGTAATATAGCACATTATGTGTTAGATTGCCCTCTGGTTTTTAATCGTGAGGAGTTATATCTCTCCTTACATTCTATTGGTGTCCAGTTTCCCTTTTCTTATCTTTACATCGTTTACTCATATACTATGTTTATTAGTAATGTTCTTTCTTAATTTTCAATTAAACGTTATATGTATGTCTAGGGGCTGTGGGCGGGTACCGATATTCTTTGGGGTTTCCTAGTTTGTTGGCCCTTCCCGTCCGCCTTTCCTTGTTTCATAGCCGTTTTTGTGGCTGTTAATTGGCATCTACCAATCTGCTTAATCTGCTTTTTATTCTGTAGTTTTCCTGTTTAGTGTGTTTCGTAATTACATAGATTTCGTGAAGGATCTTGTCTCTGTTGGCCACAAAACTCATAAAAAAACAATTTGAACTAATTAATTGGTTATTTATTTATCGAAAATTTTCCACGAACCACACTTCCTGAAGGGGAATAGTACAAAATAAAATTAAAGTTCCACATTTGTAATTAATACTAAGGAATTTACATAAATACAGGTTAACACATACTATTAAACAAGATAAAATAAGGATAAATGCTAAATTTTCTGCGGGGATTTGAAAGCTTTTTGAATGCAATATGTTGGTAGGCGAAGTGATTTTTTTTTGTTTCATAATTTGATTTCGATTTATTTAATTTGATTGCGAGAATGTCCTTAATATTTGAATTTAGGAATACACCCTTTCTCAGGGCTAGGGTTTACTGCCATCTTTTTCTAAGTTTGTGATTTTCTGAAAATGGCTGCTTATTGTAATATGAATTGAAGAGTATGGTTCATATGGTAATGTTTGTGAGAAGTGATTTTTTATTATTTTAAAACGTTAAGTTAGTGAACATCGACATTTATAGTTTATCAAATGATTACATTTCAACAACGTTTTATCACGAGTGAAAATGGTAATTGTTTTAAGCAAAAGTGGTTACTGCAGGATAATTGTTTTATAACGGCGGAATTAATTTAAAATGGTGGAATTTGGTTTATTAATCTTATGAACATTTCGTCGGTGTAATACCGGTTGTTTTGTAAACAATTAAAAAATACAAGACAATGGGAAGATCAAGAACGAAGAGTAAATCTCCGAAACGGCGACATAAGAGTAAACATTCCCACAAGAGATCAAAATCTCGTGAAAGAAGTTCTCACAGCAAGCACAAAGAAAAAGTCAGAGAACAGAGTGCTAAATCAAGGTAATGAACCATTTATATTTTTTTATTTGGTGGAGCTATACAGTAAAATTTGTATACACCGTTATAGGCAGTTCACAGTAAACTGAGAACTTTGGAAAGCCCTGCTTGGTAGTTATCTAGTGTAGCGGCTGTTCTGTAAAAAAAAGATCCCGAAAAGTGGTATATTTCCATTCTACTATTTATGCAGAACACGAATATACTAGGGGCATTAATGTCAGACTAATTTCGTAATATGTGCCCACCTAACCTAACAGAACCTAACCCCACGATGAGTGAATCACTATTTTACGTTTGGTAATTATGCAGTTTAGGGGCTTTTCTGAACGAAACGTTCTAGACCAACAAATGTAGCATTAATGGGTTCTGCACAGCTTACCTTGTTCATGTTCATGTTTAGGTGGGGGTCGTGTTAAAATAAGTAGAACATATTTTTAAAAATTTAACAAAATTGTGCAATGTACGAGCAGTTTGGCCGGGTTGTTTATGTCGATCGCCATTAAAAACCTAGGTTATTGTATAACCCTACGATCCTAGGTTAGATTAAAACCCAACAATTGTAGGTTAGCTTCAAAATTTAAAATAGCGATTCAGTCATCGTGGAGTTAGGTTCTGTTAGGTTAGGTGGGCACATATTACGAAATTAGTCATGTTAATTATCCTAGTATATATTCGTTTTCAGTGTAATTAGTAGAGTGAAATTATACCACTTTTAGGGGGTTTTTTTTTACCGACAAGCCCCTAAACTACATAATTACCGGGGGCTGGTATAATTCCTCTGTCCTCTACCAATTCAAATGTTGTACACCTTACTTCACTCGACAAAACAAGTAACACACATAACATAGGCAAATATTACGCACAGAAGCACTTGTTCTTGCACTCTCCGTTTTTAAATCTGTCTGATTTGGACGTCACAACTCACGCCCGCAATGACGCAACCGTACTGTGATGCATCTCACCTGCCTCAAAAATTCAGGGTAATTATAAAGTTTAAAAGCTTTTCTGAAGGAAAAAAAACCCAAAAAGTGGTATATTCCCACTCTACTAATCACGTAGAACATGAATATACTAGGATTTTTAACGTACAACTAATTTCTTAATATGTGCCCACTTAACCGAACAGAACCTAACTCCACGATGGGTGAATCACTATTTTGCTTTTTTAAACTAACGTAGGATTTTAGGGTTGTAAACTAACCTAGGATTGTAAGGTTATAAAGTAATTGAAGCTTATACAATATTAATCAAACCTCCGATCAACACCCTACATTCACAGACTAGATGGGAACCCTATAATTCTACGTTAGTTTAAATAATAGCAATTCTAGGTTAGTTAAAATCGCTACAATCCTAGGTTAGTTTAAAAATGTAAAATAGTGATTCGCCCATTGTGGGGTTAGGTTCTGTTAGGTTAGCTGGACACATATTATACAATTAGTCATACGTTAATGACGCTACTATAGTCGTGTTCTGCGTTACCTACCAATAATCCTAGGTTAGTTAAAAAAGAATGTGAAATTGTGGTGTAAAAAGTCCGGAAAAACCTTCTTTGAATTACGTAATATAACTACATTTGCACGTTAAGCTACCTGTTAGGATTTTTGGGTTTTACACTAAACTACAAATTTAGGATTTTAGGGATTTAAAGGAGCCGTAAAACACACCAATATAATATCAATTTACTCACCAATGTAAGCAGCCAATTCAACCTCACTCGATGAAACCACAATCTTCCACAAAGCGCCACATACGCGCATATAACGCACTGAAACACTCGTTTACAGTCGAATATATACACAGAAGCACTCGTTAATAGGCTAATATAACGCACAAAAGCACTCTTTCTTGTGTTCTCCATTTTAAATCCGCCTGATTAGAACGACATGAACCATGCCGGCAAAGGCACGCAGCGNTTCAACCTCACTCGATTAAACCACAATCTTCCACAAAGCGCCACATACGCGCATATAACGCACTGAAACACTCGTTTACAGTCGAATATATACACAAAAGCACTCTTTCTTGTGTTCTCCATTTTAAATCCGCCTGATTAGAACGACATGAACCATGCCGGCAAAGGCACGCAGCAACTGACAAGGTTAAAAATTGTCTGTTAAAATGCCGGTGATGACATCAGTCGCCGCCAGGTAGCATGTGGAATTTGCAATTCGCAGTCATTATTAATGGCTGTAGACGTTAATAGACGTAAACATCAAATTTCGCGATTTCTTTAAATATGTTCTATTTATTTTAACATTACGCCGTCTTGAATATGAACAAGGTAAGCTGTGTAGAACACGTTAATGAAACTTTTGTTGGTCTAGGACGTTTTGTTGACAAACGTAAACAAACTGTCTGAACAGTCATTTCGTAATTTTGTTAAATTTTTTTAATATATTGTACTTATTTTAAAGCTACGCCCCTAGTATATTCGTGTTCTACGTGATTAGTAGAGTAGAAATATATCATATTTAAAAAAAAAATTGTGTTTTTCAGAAAAGCCCCTAAACTTAATAATTTCCGAATAGCGGCTTTTCCGTAAAATAAAAATAAAATTCCTGAGAAGTTGTATATTTTGAACCTACTAATTGCACAGAACACTAATTTACTAGCGGTATTAGTAATTATTAAGTTCAGTGACTTTTCTGTAAAAAAAAAAAGAATTCACGGAAAATGGTACATTTCCACACTACTAATGACACAGAACACGAATATATGAGGGTCATGAACGTACGACTATTTTCATTATACGTGCCCACCTAACCGAACAGAATCGATTAACTCACCTTGGTAGGCGGCTGGTACAATTCCTCTGTCAACTGCCAATTCAACCTTACCACACTCGAAGAAACACCATGTTCCATGAAAACACTGCATACGTGAATATAACGCACTGAAGCACTCGTTCACAGCCGAATATTACGCACTGAAGCACTCGTTCATAGGCGAATATAATGCACAGAAGTACTTGTTTTTGCTTTCTCTTTTTTAAATCCGCCGGATTGGGACCTCACGACTCACCCCGGCAAAGACACAATGGCTACTGAGCCGTTTCAAAAATTTCCGTTAACAACGTTTCACGGTGGCATAACAATACCCACAAGTCAATACGGTGACTGCAGGGATCATGACGTCACCAAAAATCATGGCGTCCGCTGTAAACAAAGCGGCGGACTACTCGTATTTTAACTATTTTATTTAATACGTTCTACTTATTTTAACATGTTGCCCTCCTGAATATTAACTAGGTCAGTTGTGCAGAATCCATTAATGCTACTTTCGTTTATCTAGGACGTTTCCTTCAGAAAAGTCACTAAACTTAATCATTACCGTGGAATTAACGTATTATGCTTACAGACAACAAAAAGGATAGTGAGGAGGGCTATGTAGATCAGGGAAATTGTTGGGTAAANTTTAACGTATTATGCTTACAGACAACAAAAAGGATAGTGAGGAGGGCTATGTAGATCAGGGAAATTGTTGGGTAAAATCACTAAAAATACACCCACAAAAAATACAAAAACACCTCAATTTAACATTTGTCCACCCAATTTTGCAATATGTGCTCACCTTACCCTACGATGAGTAAATCACTATTTTACATTTTTAATCCAACCTAAGATTGTAGGGTTTTAATCTAACCTTTTCAGCACGTTACCTTTTTGTTATTTTCCTGGTAGGAATTTTGGCTAGCCATTTAACTCTTGTAGGGGACTCTTGTTCTGCCTTAATAGCTCAAAGAATTTTAATATTGCAGTGACATCCTAGATCTTGGGTGGACTGATGCGAGAACCGAGATGTTTTTAGTTATCGTAGGGAGCATGTGCGTGTGTTCAATATGCCCTAAAAGCACTCAAATTTTTGAGTGAAGACTTTGATCTCGAGTCTACAGCATTCACAGCCGGAATCCCAATGATGTCAAGCAGACAAGGTGTTCATTCCAGCAGAACTGTAAGACGGCTCATTTGGCGTTTTTTATGGGTTGACCTCGCTATGCATGAAACATAACAAACTGAAACAATGAATTTTTTTCTGACCAGATGGCAAAAGTGCTGTTGTTTATTCAGAAATATGAGTGGTAGTGCCTGCCCGAGATTGGTTGACATAACTATTAAAACCATATATATCAACTTGTAAATAACCGTAACAAAAATTCCAAACCAAGTGCGTTGCTGAAAAAATTTAAAAAAATCCATTGCACCTTCTTATATTTCTTACTACCGGCACATGTGCTGTAACCAATAACACCATAAAACTTCACCGTCCTGTGCTGATTCAGTTACAGTTCCACGTGATACACGCTACACATTCTACCATAATCTAATAAAAACTACAAAAAAAATGGCCAGAATTTTGATAATTGTTCCGAATAGCAGTTTTTCTTACCTTGTTAATATTCAGGAGGATGTAATGTTAAAATAAGTAGAACGTATTAAATAAAATAGTTAAAAGTACGAACAGTTTGTCCACTTTGTTTATGCAGGATGCCATGATGTTTGGTGAAGTAATGCTTTAGTAACATGAACAAATGTGCATCATGCTGTCACCTTATTGGCTGTTGATGTAGACGTCACCAAAGGTCAGTTGCCGTTTAGAAGCTAGACAGTGTGGTTCCTGGCGAGTGGTGTGTGTTTGTGTTGCATACGTCGGAATCTGACCGTGCATTTGTTTGTGATTTAAAAATGGAGGGGGCAAGAATGAGTGTTTCTGTGCATAATATTCTGCTGTATGACGTGTCTTACTTGGACGTTTTAGTAGATCATGGTGTTTTGTCGAGTGAGGTAAGATGCACTAAAGTTGAATTGGCCGAGGACTGTTGAATTGTACCCGCCGCCTACCTAGGTGAGTTAATTCATGTACTTCCTGTGTTTTTTACGGTTCCTTTAAATCCCTAAAATCATAGGTTAGATTAATACCACACAATCCTTGGTTAGATTAAAAATGTAAAATAGTCATTCACTCATCTTGGGGTTAGGTTCAGTTAGGTTAATTGCGCACATATTACGAAATTAGTCATACATCAATGCCCCTAGTATATTTGTGTTCTGCGTAATTAGTAGAGTGGAAATATACCACTTTCTGGGGGTTTTTTTTACGCTACTCTGAACAATTGCCAGAATTTTGTTATAGATGCAAATTTATATGTAGATGTTGGGGAACAAATACCTGCGTAACTGACTCACAAAATCCAAAACACTAGAAGTTGCACCTTACTTTCATAAATCCCAAATATTTACATGTTCTGAATGAGAATGCAACACAAGCCCATGAAGTATTACTCTGCTCACTGTCAATCATACTATTTGGCATCCTGTACTATTCCAAGTGTACATTTGCTAAAAAGGTTAATAAATGTGTTCTACTTTGATTTAGTATGTGACATTTTGATGCTCTCCCCTCTACTGCAGAAACTACGTGGTCTAGAGGGAGGGCAAAGGGGTAATTTGACGTTTTGCAACTGTTAAATTCCAAGTCTGTTATTGTCATGGTCTGGGTGAACTGGTATGTATAATGTGTATAGTAAAAATACTTTTCGCTAATTCAAAAAGGTTAAAATTTGTGTGAGGTGTGACCCCACAAAAGTCTGTGGCTTGGAAGCAGCTCCAAAAAATTGGAATTACAACCTAAATATAGAATGGATAAAGCTGAGATTGTGTTGCGGTACAAGGACCNAGCAGCTCCAAAAAATTGGAATTACAACCTAAATATAGAATGGATAAAGCTGAGATTGTGTTGCGGTACAAGGACCCGGTGCAACTTTTTCCACCATTTTGGGTGCCAGCAACAGTGTCAATCTCTTGGTTGTTATGTGCTACAATGACTGTTGCTATGCTGAGTGTCTCCCACAGTAGGCATCATAGTGATCACAACATTTTCTATTCTTTATGTTTGTGTATGTTGATAAACATTTTGTGCATGTTTTGTGGCGATGAGGATCAAGGAATCCATTTTCTTAGTTATTACTTTCATTGTAATAAATTGGTATGCTAGGGTTCGTTAATTATTAGCAGAAGAATTTTTATTTATTAATCAAGCTATCAGGTAATTTTTTATGTTACATTAAGGCAGGAAGTATTTCTGGAAAGAATCTCATTTTCAAATCATGACTCTTTCTGCACAGCATGAGCTGGAACGTCAATGGCTTGTGATTTTCATGGTGCACAAAAGATTGTTAATCACACACAAAGTGCTGTTATACTGCAGGTGGAAGTTAAAAGTCGGCCATATCTACATTGGCAGTACTATGCTGATAACAGTGTGGCAGTGCTATCTCTTCACAGTGACATAAGTTGGCGACAAGGCACTGACCAACAAAGAACCAGCTCATTGTAATAGTGCCGTAATTCAAATTAGTTATTGGCAGGTTATGATTTCATGNAGCAGCTCCAAAAAATTGGAATTACAACCTAAATATAGAATGGATAAAGCTGAGATTGTGTTGCGGTACAAGGACCTGGTGCAACTTTTTCCACCATTTTGGGTGCCAGCAACAGTGTCAATCTCTTGGTTGTTATGTGCTACAATGACTGTTGCTATGCTGAGTGTCTCCCACAGTAGGCATCATAGTGATCACAACATTTTCTATCCTTTATGTTTGTGTATGTTGATAAACATTTTGCGCATGTTTTGTGGCGATGAGGATCAAGGAATCCATTTTCTTAGTTATTACTTTCATTGTAATAAATTGGTATGCTAGGGTTCGTTAATTATTAGCAGAAGAATTTTTATTTATTAATCAAGCTATCAGGNTCATTAATCGAGCTATCAGGTAATTTTTTATGTTACATTAAGGCAGGAAGTATTTCTGGAAAGAATCTCATTTTCAAATCATGACTCTTTCTGCACAGCATGTGCTGGAACGTCAATGGCTTGTGATTTTCATGGTGCACAAAAGATTGTTAATCACACACAAAGTGCTGTTATACTGCAGGTGGAAGTTAAAAGTCGGCCATATCTACATTGGCAGTACTATGCTGATAACAGTGTGGCAGTGCTAACTCTTGACAGTGACTGACAAGGTACTGACCAACAAAGAACCAGCTCATTGTAATAGTGCCGTAATTCAAATTAGTTATTGGCAGGTTATGATTTCATGCTTACTTATCATGTTCTTGATTGTATAGAGTTCCTGCAAAATCGTTTTGTTATAATTTAATGTATTGCAGGAAGCGTTCACGTTCGGAGTCATCTAGCAGTACTTCTGATTTGTCTGAAGAGGGCACAAGAACTAATCACATGAGGAAAAGGTACAGCGACAGGAAAATGGATGAGGTGGAGAGGTTAGCAGAGATGGAAAGACAAAGGTAAGCAATGTTTAAGAAATTGTTTGTTGGCCTTTAAGATTGCATCATTTTTATCAGTTAGTAAGGTAGTGCTTACATATCAGTGTCTGATTTTTTGGGTTTGTTTTTGTATATGATGACTTCAAACATTATTTGAAGTTTGGTTTCTTTTCACCTCTGTTGCTAACCACCTCATTTTATGGTAAGCAACCATCCCAACACTTGCCTGAAGTGATTTTGGGAAACCATGGAAAACCTAAATCAGGATGTCTAGACCCAGGAATTGAACCCAGTTCTTCCCAAATGCTAGTTTGTAGGTTTGTCACTTGCCACCTTGCTTGGTCATTTTAATCGAGATTCATCAGCATTGTGGTTTTTTTCTGGGTTCTTTATTTCAGAAATAGCTTGCCTGTTCTTAGCACAGTTGAAACTGTGTAGTTTGCAAATAATTGGTACTTTTTTCTTTCATCTGCAACACAGAATTGTTATAGTTAAAGTGTCTTTCATGTCGTGATAGAAAAGTAATTTAACAGTATCCTTTATAAATTCTCAGGAAATTATCCTTTTCAACATTAAAATTTTCCTTTTGACAAACTCAAGTCTATTTTTGAATGAAACGTTTGTATTCTTCTATTTATACTACCGTAACAGTATGCAGTCCCCGTCACACTGGTCCTCACTGGCTGGACAGTAACAGTTGCAAAGCTAAAAAAGTGGGGTGACTGCTAACTTTAGTAAGTCTCTGTGGGTTAACTCACCTATGTGGCTACCATGAATACCAGTGATCATCGTCTCACCATGTGTTGTACAAGTACAATGACGGAGCACACTTTGCAGTGTGTTTCTGATCATGCTGCACACAGTAGGAATATTTGATAGGAAAACTCTGATGAAAGTTCCTCCAACATTGAGTTGCAAAACTAGGATGTTTATTGTCTGCCCACAAATCCTGTACATTGAACACTTGGCTGATCATAAAATCCCCACAATCCATACCTCTCCCAAAATACACATAAAAGAGCAGATGGAAAAATGTGTTCGTAGATATATTACATGGATGCCAATGCATTGCTTTCACCACCTGGGATAACAGATTATTTCTGAAGTATGCCATTTCCATATTTTTAAGAATTTGCCTATAAAAGGCTCAGCATCTTTGAAAGTAACTAATTTGATTTAAAAAGTTGCACTTAAATCACTGTGTTCTTAGTTATTAATGTAACCAAAGGTGGTTGAGCTTGAATTACAAGTGTAAAGTATGCAATGTAACGTAATCTTGCTTAGGTAGTAGGTTAGGTTAACTTAATAAGGTGATAGAACAGTTCAACGATAGTGGGAGTGGTAGAAGGGTGCTTGCAGATGGAGTCGAAGTCAGTGAATACAGGACTTATTCCTGCAGTCACAGCACTACATACTGTGCCATACCAGAGTATCCTCCTCTGCCTCACTGCTCTCCTTCTCTCTTCTTGCATGGTGACGCCTAGTAGAAAACACGTGATTTAAATAGTTGTTGGTTATGTTGTAGTGGTTTCTGAACACTAAAAGCATTTAAGAAACATTTTGCCTTAATGACAATTTTCAAGTTCTCATTTCAACTCCAAGGATAATTTTTTATTCTTGAAAATGGGTAAAACAGGTGGTTCCAGAATCAGTTTTAGTGGCTAAATTTTCAATACAGAAACTTGAGTTGTCTTTAGACATACATCATACTTTATCTTTATTAGTATGCTATTGAAACATCGTGTTATCGCGTAGTCACGTTCAGGCGAATCTTCAACGAAAAGACTGCATGCCAGTTGAGAGCCTTGTGCATAGAGATAAGGCAAATTGTGGGTTTTGGCAAGAGTCGACTTTAGAGCTCTCATGTTTTGAAGCCTCAAAAATACAAAATAACTGCAAGCAGAACTTTTAAGCACACTACAGCACAGCATAGCACTCGGCAGGGGGAAACTGATGTCTCGCCACTTAGGTTAGGCCCATCACACAACAGCATTTACTTTTGATTTTGTAGGGGCAGCGGTGGCGTAGTGGCCAGGGCGCTCGCCTCCCACCACGGCGATCCGGGTTCAATCCTCGGCGGGTTCACTCCCGGATTTTCGCATGTGGGAATCGTGCTGGACGATGCTGCTTGCCGGCGGGTTTTCTCGGGGTACTCCCGTTTCCCCGCCCTTGCATTCCAGCGCCGCTCCATTCTAGGGTATCATTTCTGTCATGNCCTGGGTGCACTCCCCACACGCCATCATTATTATTTTGATTTTGTAAGTTTATTATAGGGTTTGATTATTTCTAAGGGAAAGTAACTTGGGAAGTAGTGTTACAATGGTAGTTGCATTAATAATGTTGGGATTTCCTTTTGATAAAACTTTCTGTTCAAAATTGTTGACAATGTTTTAATTGTTTGAAATGTTTAAAAAACAAGGAACTTGATCAAAAAATGTTATACTCTTAAAAACTAATCACTGTCCATTTGTTGGAAGGGTTATTCAGCATCGAAGACATGGTCAGCATGGGGCAGTCACTGAGGGGATGGTTATTGTGTCTCCAAGCTTTGAGGCATAGCAGATATATACCTACATGCTTTGTAAAATTACCTTGTTTTAAAAAGATTCTCTTTGAGAGTTGAATGCATGCGCATTGGCTGTTGTGAAAATGTTTTTCTTGTACACTACAATTTCTACTATTATGTTAAGTGAATAGTCATGGAATGCTTTAAAAAGCATGTACTAATAATTTTGCAGTGGTTAGTCTTTTGAACTTAATTCAGGTTCAGTAATTCACATACTTAAAAGAAAGCGCTGCAGAAATTTCAAGATCATACTCTTGTCACTTTGATTTATCATCCATTTACAAATGTTTAATATAATAATAGGCCAGGGAGCTGATTCCGAACACCTCTCAATGCAATGTTCGATCAAAGAGAACCAGTATACTTTGTTGGCCAACAATACTCTAGCGAGCGCCAGACACCATTTCTCTATGCTTATTGATGACGTTATTGCATTCGGTTTGATTACGACTGTCATTTGTTTTGCTCATCACATATAGGAAATTGGAAGCGAGTCCCGGAAATCGCCTGTCAACCACAAAAGCACATGAACTTTTGTGTCTACGAAAATAAAAAATACCCATGAATTTCTAACGTTTTATTTTTATACTGCAAAGGCACAAAAATAGCTGTAATGTTTTCTTTTTCATTTTGCAGTCTTTTTTAAGATGTTCAAGATACTTTTTTTTATATATGCAGAAGGCAATTGGCATAAGAGTAAGAAATTTAGATAAAGCATAACATAGTATCTTTATTTTTTTTTTTTTTNTTTTTTTTTTTTTTTTTTTTCCCCACATTCAGCTGTTACATTTAAAGTTTAGAGTAATAAGATATTCTTTATGAATATGTAAGCCCTATCACAATATTGTACACAATAGCAAATAATATTTTGAAAATACCATACACCATTAAATCCCTTTGTAAAATATTTTCTATTTTTATAAATTATACCTATTTCAATTACTCACAATGCTTTTGAAGTAATTTGTAATGCTGTACATAACCTCATTTGGGTTAACACTTCTAAGATTTTCTTAGCCAGATTGACTGCATACAACCATTTTGATTAATATTATTATTGTGAATATATTTTTTGTAAGCATTTTCATAAAGTTTTGTTTCACTGCAAATGCTTTTGTTTAGGAAAACTGGAATTGCACACTGTTTGTAAAAAGGGTTCAAATTGGCATACAGTCCAGAGTTGAACACTGTTTTTATGCTTCCGAAAATTGCATGTACAGTAAAACTTCGTTAATCCGGCCCCCGTTGATCCGGATCTCTGGATATTCCAGATGTTTTTAATTTAATTTCACATAGATAATATGTAATATTAAGTGGATTGACTCACCAGCTATAAATAGCTTTGACTTGACCATGAATCCCTACCCATCACTTCCCCTTCCACAATCTCCTCAGTTTTCCTACTGTTTTCAAACGGCACTTGTCATTTTGTTTATTGTGTGTGGTTCAACTGGATATTGTTTNCCTCAGTTTTCCTACTGTTTTCAAACGGCACTTGTCATTTTGTTTATTGTGTGTGGTTCAACTGGATATTGTTTTTTTTTATTTATCAAAGTGTTTGAGAGTGTATTGTAGTGTACGTACAAGTTTAAAATGGCTTCGAAGCGAAAGAAGGTTGTGGTTTCAATGGATAAAAAGTTAGACGCTATTAATTAAATTGATAAAGGAGAGGCATTGAAAAAAATAGCTGCTGAATTGGGAGTTGGAACTTCAACAGTGTCCAACTGGAAGAAGCAAAGAAAAGAAATTAAAGATTTTTGTTGTAAAATGATATGTAAAAACAGTTTGGAAGGGCAAAAAAAGCATAAAATGAAGCATTAGGCGATGCGCTATTCATGTGGTACAGTGCTCAGCGAGAACGTGGTTTGCGTATATCTGGACTGAACTTGGCCCAAAAAGCTTTGAGCTTAAACAAAAAGTTACTGAATCCTGACCTAGAATTCACTGCTAGCCAGGGGTGGCTAGAGCATTTTAAAAACCGAGACGGTATTCGCCAACTTACTCTGACTGGAGAGAGCTTGTCTAGTGATGTTGCTGCTGCTGAAAAATTTAAAAAGAACTTCGAACAATTTGTTTTATCTGAAGAATTGACACCCAATAAAGTTTATAATGCTGACGAAACTGGGCTTTTTACCGGATCCTTCCGAGCAAAACGTTAACATCAAAGCTTAAAGATTTGGTTAAGGGCTACAAGAAAAGCAAAGATAGGCTAACTGCTATGGCTTGTAACAATGCACCAGGGAAACATAAGTTTCCTCTTGTCATTGTAGGGAAATCTAAGAATCCCCGAGCGCTAAAAAATGTGAACCCCAATACGTTGCCAGTGGTTTACCAACCAAAAAAAAGTCTGTGGATGGACAGTTTTTTGTTTAAGAATTGGTTTTTTGATAAACTTTGTTCTTGAAGTTCAAAAATTCCTGAAAGAAAATAGTTTACCAGAAAAAGCTATTTTACTGATTGACAATACTCCGTCTCATCCAGGAGAACAAGAACTCGTGAGTGGAGGAATTAAAGTGAAATTTCTTCCACCAAACGTAACCCCACTGCTGCAGTCTATGGACGAGGGAGTCCTTGAAAACATCAAAATAGTTTACAGAAAAGAGGAAGGGGAAAAAGTGTGATTGATTTGTTGAAATCAATCAATATCAAAGACGTTATTTACATGGTTGCTGACGCTTGGGATTGCATCACAAAAAGCTCTTTGAAAAAGTCATGGAAAAAACTGTGGCCAGCTATTTGTGCTACAAACGAAATGCGATGATTTTGTGCAAGTAGCTGCAGACGACCTTCTGCAAATGTTAGGAACAATAAATGGGTGCTCAGATGTTGATATGGAAGACGTCAGTGAGTGGCTGAAAGACAGCAATGACGGTGGCTACGGCACTATGACGGAAGAAGAAATTGTAGTGGTATGCACATCTACAGCAGACAGTGAGGAAGAAGATGACGTGGACTAAGAGGGAGCGATCACGCCGCAACAGCGGACGACACATCCAGATGCTGTGGACCAGCTGACAAACATCATGGCGTACTTGGAGCGTCAGCCCGACACCACTCCAGCTGAACTATTAATGATAAAGCGTTTGTGTGCCCGTGCTTCATTCAAACGCCACACGTGTTTGAAACAGAAGACAGTGAACCAATTCTTTGTTAAGAAATATGTGAAAAGTTATTTTTATAATTTTTAAATGTCTTTTAAACAATTCCTATGTAATTTTGTTACAAAACANAGAAATATGTGAAAAGTTATTTTTATAATTTTTAAATGTCTTTTAAACAATTCCTATGTAATTTTGTTACAAAACACTTGGTTTTTATTGTAATAAACGGTAAGTCTGCTTATTCAAGGATTTGTTTTGCTTATTACCCGGATTATCTGGATTTTCGATTTTCCGGATTGCCTTTGGTCCCAGTTAGTCTGNAAGGATTTGTTTTGCTTATTACCCGGATTATCTGGATTTTCGATTTTCCGGATTGCCTTTGGTCCCAGTTAGTCTGGATAAACAAGGTTTTACTGTATTATGAAAACTGCATATTTATTTAATTCTGTGAAAGGACGTGTTTATTTCAGTGCGTTATGTTTCTTAATAAGGAAAATTACATTTGAACGACCTGCAATAGATTTAGTTGTGCAAATAATGTATTTATTAGAAATGTACAAGTTACATAATGTAATAACAATCATTTAAAGACATAAAAGAAACTATGGAGTGTTGGAATTTTTTATTTGGCGAGCAAACATGTATGCAGCTGTGTGCTATTTGCTTTGATAAACCACACTTGCAATGCTACGTCATGTACTTTTAAAGTTATATTTATTGTCTAGTTATTACTATTTTAAACTATTAGAAGGGTGTTAATGTGTTTAGACTGGCATTATATATAATTTAGCGTAGAAATACATTTTACAGAACCCAACATTTTCATCTGTTTATATAGTGAAAATAGGAAAAAATCATCCAAAGGAATCATNAAATACATTTTACAGAACCCAACATTTTCATCTGTTTATATAGTGAAAATAGGAAAAAATCATCCAAAGGAATCATAGCGTCATTAAAGTTTGATGAGCTTCATATGCGACGATATGAAATGCAATATCGTTGGTCAACAAAGTTTGCTCGGAATCAGGCCCCAGTAGTACGTTAATTGTATGCATATGTAGCATACAATTGATTNGAGAGTGTATTGTAGTGTACGTACAAGTTTAAAATGGCTTCGAAGCGAAAGAAGGTTGTGGTTTCAATGGATAAAATGTTAGACGCTATTAATTAAATTGATAAAGGAGAGGCATTGAAAAAAATAGCTGCCGAATTGGGAGTTGGAACTTCAATAGTGTCCGACTGGAAGAAGCAAAGAAAAGAAATTAAAGATTTTTGTTGTAAAATGATATGTAAAAACAGTTTGGAAGGGCAAAAAAAGCATAAAATGAAGCATTAGGCGATGCGCTATTCATGTGGTACAGTGCTCAGCGAGAACGTGGTTTGCGTATATCTGGACTGAACTTGGCCCAAAAAGCTTTGAGCTTAAACAAAAAGTTACTGAATCCTGACCTAGAATTCACTGCTAGCCAGGGGTGGCTAGAGCATTTTAAAAACCGAGACGGTATTCGCCAACTTACTCTGACTGGAGAGAGCTTGTCTAGTGATGTTGCTGCTGCTGAAAAATTTAAAAAGAACTTCGAACAATTTGTTTTATCTGAAGAATTGACACCCAATAAAGTTTATAATGCTGTCGAAACTGGGCTTTTTACCGGATCCTTCCGAGCAAAACGTTAACATCAAAGCTTAAAGATTCTGTTAAGGGCTACAAGAAAAGCAAAGATAGGCTAACTGCTATGGCTTGTAGCAATACACCAGGGAAACATAAGTTTCCTCTTGTCATTGTAGGGAAATCTAAGAATCCCAGAGCGCTAAAAAATGTGAACCCCAATACGTTGCCAGTGGTTTACCAACCAAAAAAAAGTCTGTGGTTGGACAGTTTTTTGTTTAAGAATTGGTTTTTTGATAAACTTTGTTCTTGAAGTTCAAAAATTCCTGAAAGAAAATAGTTTACCAGAAAAAGCTATTTTACTGATTGACAATACTCCGTCTCATCCAGGAGAACAAGAACTCGTGAGTGGAGGAATTAAAGTGAAATTTCTTCCACCAAACGTAACCCCACTGCTGCAGTCTATGGACGAGGGAGTCCTTGAAAACATCAAAATAGTTTACAGAAAAGAGGAAGGGGAAAAAGTGTGATTGATTTGTTGAAATCAATCAATATCAAAGACGTTATTTACATGGTTGCTGACGCTTGGGATTGCATCACAAAAAGCTCTTTGAAAAAGTCATGGAAAAAACTGTGGCCAGCTATTTGTGCTACAAACGAAATGGCAAGCGGACAATTTGGTGCAAGTAGCTGCAGATGACCTTCTGCAAATGTTAGGAACAATAAGTGGGTGCTCAGATGTTGATATGGAAGACGTCAGTGAGTGGCTGAAAGACAACAATGACGATGGCTTCGGCACTATGACGGAAGAAGAAATTGTAGTGGTATGCACATCTACAACAGACAGTGAGGAAGAAAATGACGTGGACGAAGAGGGAGCGATCACGCCGCAACAGTGGACGACACATCCAGATGCTGCGGACCAGCTGACAAACATCATGGCGTACTTGGAGCGTCAGCCCGACACCACTCCAGCTGAACTATTAATGATAAAGCGTTTGTGTGCCCGTGCTTCATTCAAACGCCACACGTGTTTGAAACAGAAGACAGTGAACCAATTCTTTGTTAAGAAATATGTGAAAAGTTATTTTTATAATTTTTAAATGTCTTTTAAACAATTCCTATGTAATTTTGTTACAAAACATAGTTTTTTATTGTAATAAACGGTAAGTCTGCTTACTTAAGGATTTGTTTTGCTTATTACCCGGATTATCTGGATTTTCGATTTTCCGGATTGCCTTTGGTCCCAGTTAGTCTGGATAAACAAGGTTTTACTGTATTATGAAAACTGCATATTTATTTAATTCTGTGAAAGGACGTGTTTATTTCAGTGCGTTATGTTTCTTAATAAGGAAAATTACATTTGAACGACCTGCAATAGATTTAGTTGTGCAAATAATGTATTTATTAGAAATGTACAAGTTACATAATGTAATAACAATCATTTAAAGACATAAAAGAAACTATGGAGTGTTGGAATTTTTTATTTGGCGAGCAAACATGTATGCAGCTGTGTGCTATTTGCTTTGATAAACCACACTTGCAATGCTACGTCATGTACTTTTAAAGTTATATTTATTGTCTAGTTATTACTATTTTAAACTATTAGAAGGGTGTTAATGTGTTTAGACTGGCATTATATATAATTTAGCGTAGAAATACATTTTACAGAACCCAACATTTTCATCTGTTTATATAGTGAAAATAGGAAAAAATCATCCAAAGGAATCATGGCGTCATTAAAGTTTGATGAGCTTCATATGCGACGATATGAAATGCAATATCTTTGGTCAACAAAGTTTGCTCGGAATCAGGCCCCAGTAGTACGTTAATTGTATGCATATGTAGCATACAATTGATTNGTTGGTCAACAAAGTTTGCTCGGAATCAGGCCCCAGTAGTACGTTAATTGTATGCATATGTAGCATACAATTGATTGTATTGTGAATTACAAAAGTACATATGCAAACCACATAAAAATGTTATAATGTTAGGGTTAGTTTTTATCTATATTTGATACATTCAGATAATTTCTTACATGTGTGTTCATCTTGCTCTTTTTTCCATGGTGGTATTTAATATTTCTTCTGCATACTGCTTAATTTCATGTTTTAGAAATTCTGAAATCTGAAGAGCGCTAGTATATTGGAAAAAAAATTTCTAGAATTTAGCATTCAGTTGTCTTATTTTTATAGAAGACAACGAGAAATGGAGCAAAAATTAATAGAAGAAGAAACAGCTAAAAGGATAGAGGAAATGGTGAAGAAGAGGGTTAATGAAGAACTGGAGAAGCGCAAAGAGGAGATTGAAGCAGAGGTTTTAAGGAGGGTGGAGGAGGCTAAAAAGGAAATGGAAAAGCAAATGATGGAAGAAATGGAAAGGCGCAGACAGCTGCAGTTAGAAGAGGAAAAGAAACGAGAGGTAAGGCAGAAAGCAGTTGTAAGAGAGGACTCTGATGGTGTGCGGGAACATCACAGATGGGGAGGGAAAGGCGATGTCAACTTTGTGATCAGCGTTAATTTGCCGTTGACAACATTGTACTACATTTCATTCATAATTTCCTTTTTATTTTGTATCAAAAAGTATAAGTTAATTCAAGACTGATAAATTAGCAAGCGAACCATTTAATTTACATTAGCCAGTTCCAATTTCTAATGCAGATTTTCTCTACTGTTAACCAATTTGATTAATTAAGCTATAGCTGATTATGTGTGCTTAATGATTTAACTCACTGCATTGTGAAAATATGTATGATACATAAATTTAAACATTGGTTGATTTTTTTTGTGAGGAACACACAAATTCCTAACTTCTGTAATACCATTTTTTTTTTTTTTTTTATAATTTCAGCAGTTAANTTTTTTTTTTTTTTTTCATTGAAGGGTTTTTATTTATTTCAGATATTTGTGTTACCTCAATTTCAAGAAAGTTAGTCTAGAAATCCATTGCTGATTCATAGAAAACTATTTTTGCATTGTCTTATAGACTCTAATAAAATCATAACTTTGGTTTGTTCTGGTAACTGAAATTGCCATACTTCAAGTGCCAGCCTTGATAAACTATTTACAGAGGAGTGCATTACAATTAATTTTTGAATAGCATTTATGAATTGTTCTAAGACAGAGTAATTAATTATACAGAGCATCTGGAATTGGTGTTATTGAATTGGTGCATATATATCAGTATTGAATGTGATATATCTTTTAAGATAATGTCAATTATTGTTGGCTTTGTAACTCTTTCAGTGATTTTCTACAACTCTATGCCGGAAAGTCAAATGTTAAAAGTACATATTTTAATGTAAGGTTTTTTTTTTTTTTTTTCACTTTACGACATGCATATTTTGTCTTACATGAATTTTCAAAGCTGTTCATAAAGTTGGTATTGTTTATGAAGAAATACCAGGAAAACATTTTGTGGTCTTGGGAAAAGATTTTTTGGTTATCTTCATTGTGTTTTCTTGTTATTTAGTGACTTGGTTTATGTCATATATATATATAATTTTTTTTTTTTTTTAAGTTCTGTTTGCAGTGGTAAATATATTAACTATGGTAACTTTTTCATAAGATAAGAAATTATTGTTTGCTGACATTCTTTAGTGACGTGGCCATTTATAAATTATTAATGAACTGTATGTTCATAAATGGATTCTGTATAATAGGTAAAAATGGGTGTGGAAACAATGGAAATTTTATAGTAGTGAGGATTTTGTTGTAGAAAAGTATTAGTTGTTATTGTGAAAAGTAATGAAGATATATTCTAATGATAGTACAGTTAAGATACATACTGGAGATAACCACAACTACATATTTGTTGTGATTGTGTGTGTGTTTGTCAGCATATCACTTGGTAAACATGTCCAAGCTATGTTGATGTAATGTATATTTTGTATTTTGAGATATAGTTTATAACTTCACATTTCTTGGATAATTAAAGCACAGTGTTTGATAAAATTCCATATTTGTGCTTATTTCTTTATACAATGTGTCTTCCTTGGATTGAGCTATTTTGGGAGGAAATAAAGTTACCTATACAGATAACCTTTATTGGGTTTGCCAACAGTTATAGTGTTGATTGTTTGAATAATTATGGACAAACACCATTGCAAACAATTTGTTGCGGTCTCAGAAAACCTACTAGGTAAAGTAAAGTAACTTAGATTAAAAACTCGGCTAACTCAGGCTCATTCATTCCTTTTCAATCTAATTAAGTTTTTAATCTAACTTACTTTATTTTACCCAGTAGGTTTTCTGCAACTACAACTAAGTGTTTGCAATGGGGGATGTCCATAATTGTTCAAACAATCAATTACCCCCATTGCATGACTCATTCAAAAACAGTTATATTGTTGTAGATTAAATTCCTTTTGTAAAACTGTCAGTCAAATGCTGTAGGTACCAGATATTAGTAATCATTTTTAAATTGTAGAAAATGTATTTATTTTTTCTGAAGTAATGTTTTAACTTGTATTAAACTTAGACTTTCTACCAAAAATTAATACAAAATATCTACAAACTATAATGAACTACACTTGGCATGTAAAAACTATGACAAACGTACAAACTATTTTTTTTTTTTTTTGTGACTGTTAACCTCGTACATTTCCTTATAATATATATTTTTTGTTTGTTCTGCCTGCATAATCGTCTGGCCCCACACGTGCCTTGTGCTTCCCTCCCTCAATGCCACAGATGTATTGTGACTATTTTTAACGCCATATCGCCACCACTGGCAAGAGACACGTAGCAGATAACAATGTGTGTCTCTTGCCTCCTTGAGTGTGCGCATGGTCGCACCCTTGCCAAAGCTCACATTGAGTCAGGTTCATCATGTGTAGACAGAAGACACCACCGTTAGTACTAAAGACATGCATTTGAGGCTGAGTTTACAGTTGAAGTGTGTGCGGCGACCGGTTCCTGGGCTACATCATGCAAGGTATTATCCAACAGTTTCTATTCTTTAAATGTCAAGTTACCAACTTATTTTACTGTTAAAAAGTGTTAGTAGCTTGGTTGCTACTTAATTTCGAAAAGGGCTGTCTATTAATTGCCCTTTAAAAATGTTAATTCTTTGCGTGTGTGCTGTTTTTAAGTAGCAGCCATGCTTTGTGTCTAGTAGATAATAATGTGCCGTAAATTTGATCCATTTAGCGTTAATACTTCTACAAGGCATCTTCTAGCACCTTCCATCACTTGCCAAAATATGTTTACAGACCTAATATACATTAAGCTGTTGGTTTGGTTAGCATTTTTTTTATACTTAAAACTTAGGAGGCATTTAGAATTTTTGTGATGTGCNACATTAAGCTGTTGGTTTGGTTAGCATTTTTTTTATACTTAAAACTTAGGAGGCATTTAGAATTTTTGTGATGTGCCCTAAGTGTTCAAATATTAGTGCTTCATTGAAATAAGAACTTCGTACAATTTCAGTGCGCTCCCAGTAATCTTTACCTGTCTGGAGTAATGCAAGTTTGAACCATCCATTACTTCTTGGACACATGTAAAAAAATTTTTGCTATATTGTAAGTTACATTGCTTTGCAATTATGTATTCACAGTGAATGTATTATTTTATAATGTCACTGATNTTTTGCTATATTGTAAGTTACATTGCTTTGCAATTATGTATTCACAGTGAATGTATTATTTTATAATGTCACTGATAATGAAATATAATCTGTACTAGTTTTTTGTACAGTAGAACCTCTATATCGACCCCATTTATTGCGCCGTCTTTCTGTGAAATTTTTTTTTAGTAACCATAAAAAATATGGGGGGAAAAAGTAAAAAATTTAAAGGAAATTGACTGAAAAATAAATTTTCACTTTATTTTTGCTACTGTACATTGAATTTCTCGTGGTGAGCACTGTAGTAGAGGTAGTGCATATCTAAAAGTAGATTCCCCCTCCCGCCTCCCTTTCTCTAACACCCTCACGTAGACCACTAGTGCGCCCATGCTCATTGAGTCCTCTCTGCCCACTCTCCACTCGGGCGGTCGAATGTTTCTGTGCACAACTACCGTCGCATGTTTATCCTGCCATTGTGCTCTCGCTGACTTGCCTTCACATTTTGCTTGCGTTATTACAACTTTGATTTTTCTTTTTTTTTATTACTGTTTGTTAATGTCTTATTACCCTTAGTTCTTTTTGGATTTTGATTAGGTAACATTTTTGGCTTGATTTTGTTGACAGTTTATGACATTTTGGGTCTTTTGTGCGGACTTGCGGTTTCATTTAAATGAGTGGAAAGAGCCAGCTTGTCGCACTGTGTGTAGACTGTTTATGGTGAACTGAGCACTTTGTAGTTTCTTCTTCTCTTCTGTATACGTATGCTTCTGCCTCATGTCAATGGCCATGCTATTTCGTTTAGGCCTAATGTTTACATCAACTACACAAGTCTGCTATGTTTTACTGAAAACCGTATTCACCCGAAAATTAGGATGAATCTCATTAAGAAAAATAATTTACTCACAATTTTAATTTTCTTGCTGGAAACGTCACTGCATGGAATCACAAAAAAAACTCAATCACTTTTAATTTTTTTGCTTAAATCATTGCATAAAATTAAAATGACTAAGATTGATGCTATAAATGTACACTATAATAAATTTTAGTATTTAATTTTTTTAAGACATTAAAAAAATACTGTATATTCCATATTATAACTCATTTCTTTCAGAAAATATTTTCAGATTACTGTTTACAAACTTCTGTTTTGTATACAGTGTTCGAAAAAAATGGGACCAAAAACTAAAATAACAATATTAACATAGATACTAAACACTTGAAAGAAATGTGTACAGATAGTGCCACCCTTCTGGAACCAAAACCATGTATCATTTACTGCAGGTTGTTGGTAGTTTAGAACACTGCCATGGTATGAAAGTGTAAATAGTGCACACTATTTTCATACCATGTTACATATCTATGAGTTTCATGTTTTGAATTCCAAATGGCCACTATTATTTACATAGCAGCAGTAGGTTAACACTATAACTGCAATGTAAATAGGGAAGTTTAAATATAACTGAATTATATTTAGCGTTATTATCAACTGTGTGTGCCTATATTTACATGAAAAACTAGCTGTGCTCGCGGTTCCGTGCTTGCGTGTACTACAGAATTATTGTTTAGGTTTTTTTTTTTTGTTTTAATAAATTTGAATTTTACCTAGTGTTAATCTTCTATACTCTATAAATATTATAAAACTCAATGTCTCGGTGAATTAAATGGTAAAAACACTTATTAGTATTTCTTTGTTATAGATAGATAAATGCTACCGTGGAGTTTTTTTTTATGTATCTTTATTTTACACAATTCTTTACTACATGATATTGTTCCATCTTTAATGGTTTAGACAGCGTATTGCAACAGAGAGCTCTGGTGGCAAACTTTTTTCTGACTTAATCCATTATCGTTTGTAAATTTTTTGAGATACTTTCTTGTGATAAAAAGTAGCCAGTATCACCTTTCAGCCCTCCAACTATTTCTGTGCAAGAAATTGTGTCAATCTGTTGCTCGGTTGCGATGTTGCATTGTTCTTCCGTTTGTGTACTTTTTCATTTTCCAATAAGAATTTCCCCGAGGGAATGAGATATTTTCTTGGGATAAAAAGTAGCCTATGTCACTTCCTAGCCCTCCAACTATCTCTGTGCAAAAAGTCATGTCGATCCGTTTCAACGTCGTCCCACACTAACAACTTACATTGGCGCAGCATTGTACCCCGAGCACTTTGTTTACTAAAAAGAAAATTTCCAGGGGGAATGAGATATTTTGTTGGGATAAAAAGTAGCCTATGTCACTTCCCGGCCCTCAACTATCTCTGTAAAAAAATTAACTTTGATCCGTTGCTCCTTTGTGACGTGAAAGGAGGATAAACAAACACACTTTTGCATTTATAATATTACTTAATATATATGCATTTGCATGCGATGTGATTGGCAGTCAGATGGGTAAGTAAACATTGCATGTTATTGTAGGTTGAAACAGTTTGCTGTCGATTGTAAGACCACCCCATTTTTTAAATACAGTTTAAAGTGAAAACTATGGTCTTATTTTCGGGTGAATACTGTAAATAAAAAATCACTTATGGTTAACTACATAATCAATTGAATGTTTTGTTTTAATAACATATACCACATACAGCATTACAAAAATATTTTGAAGTGTTTTGAAGCGACATGTGCATTTGGTTTTCGTGGAGTAGTGCAAATCATGTGTGTCCGTGGTATTTCGATGTAACAGTATGTACAGACATATCAAAATGTCCACTTACATGGTGTATGCATTTGTATATGTAGAAATAATTAATACTGAACATGCATGCAAGTAGATGATGTTACAATCTCTCAAAAGTCAGTGGGCTAAACCTGGTTCATTAAGGGATGTAGGTCTTAATTAAATAAAAGTGAGTGAAGAGATTTGGGTGGCTCTTAACAGCAAGGTCTTGAGAGCCGATGAGGGTGATTGAAGTGAGTATGGAGCAGCGCTGGAATGAAAGGGTGGGGGAAACTGGTGATCCCCGAGAAAACCCGCTGACCAGCGGCATCGTCCGGCACTATTCCCACATGCGAAAATCCAGAAGTGGCTTATTAAATAAAAGGGTTAACTATAATTTCTTAATTTATTTCCAATAATTGCAGAGAAAATATTTTTGAATCAATATCTAACAATAAATTGATTTGGCTTGTTAATTACAATTAATAAATTGAATCAGTACAACTAACAATTACCTCAAAGAAATTAATGTAATTAAATTATTAAAATCAGTCCCAATAAACATTGTATCAAAATCTATTGAATTACTTTATAAATTATATGTCCATATTTAACAGTTCCAATATTTACCATAAAATCTGTATCACAGGTCCACACAGTCTCACCTCAGTTCAGTCCACGATGTTCTAGATTTCTCTGAGCGCCCTCACTCATAGTAGCCTTCACTCATCAGGTATCACACCCTCTCATCCGTTCACACCTCAAACACCTTGTCCGCTATCGTCTCCACCTTGTCCGCTATCGTCTCGCAGTTCCTGTCGTTCGTCCTCTTCACTGTTGTCCCTCGTCACACCAGACTTCGGCTTGTTTCTACACTCAGCCAGATGGCTTCTTTCTGAGACTCCCGACCTCCGGGCTGCTGCAATATTTATAGTGTTGTCTGTGATCGCCCAGAAATTTCTCCACATGCCGCTTTGCGCCGAGGGTCCTAGTTCCCAGAATATTCTTGCACATCCTCCGAAGTCATTGGCTTCTCCAGCAGTGAGGAAGAGGGGCTGTGACGCCAGCCAGGTCAACTGTTAATCATTCCCTCAGCTGCCGGCTGCCTGAGCAGACCGTCTGGGGAGAGAGGAGGGTCAGCCCCCTCCTATAGCTCCAGACCGTGCCCGCACGTGTAACACTATTTATATAGTTAAATCTGTATGTTTTTACTGTCATTGATTTGTGGTTTTATTATTATTAGTGCCAGTTTCTTAATGCACACAACATTTTTAATTCAAAAATTTTTTTTTTTCTTTCTATAAACAAGGTTTACGTGCTACATCACTCAGTATATTTGCAACTGCACACATTTACACACTTGTAACAACATGCAATTGCAAACTACAACATATACATGGTGAGGCTACATAACCGCAGCCACAGACAAAACAGGAACAGGATATTGAAAAGGACATCGGGTGTACTGTAAATACCGTATAGTGTAAGAGAACTACAGGGAACTGGGAACACTCATTCGCACACAGCACCCTGACAAGTGTTTTGAATGTCGACCATCCTATATCAGACACGACTCTGCTCTCCGTCTTGCATTCGCGGATGCTCGGCGGACCTCAACACTGATGNTTCGCGGATGCTCGGCGGACCTCAACACTGATGAGAGATCCACATGCTGCTCTGATACTGTCATTCAAGCAATGTAAAATGAATGACTGTCAGAATGAACAAACGTTCGATTGTCAGTTAACGTGCATACATAATCTGCAGTTCCTGTAAGTGGTAAATGGCTTTTCTGCTTGCTGCTTAGTCTAATAACAACAGTTAAGTTTATCCAATTAGTTGTGCATATACGATGCACATAAGATAAACAATGTGCGCTATTACAACTGACAATCGAAAGGTCGTTCATTCAAACTTTCATTCGTTTTACATTGCAACCATTAATCGTGTGTGTTGTTTCAGTGCCAGACATTTTCCGNGAGAGATCCACATGCTGCTCTGATACTGTCATTCAAGCAATGTAAAATGAATGACTGTCAGAATGAACAAACGTTCTATTGTCAGTTAACGTGCATACATAATCTGCAGTTCCTGTAAGTGGTAAATGGCTTTTCTGCTTGCTGCTTAGTCTAATAACAACAGTTAAGTTTATCCAATTAGTTGTGCATATACGATGCACATAAGATAAACAATGTGCGCTATTACAACTGACAATCGAAAGGTTGTTCATTCAAACTTTCATTCGTTTTACATTGCAACCATTAATCGTGTGTGTTGTTTCAGTGCCAGACATTTTCCGTNGTTCATTCAAACTTTCATTCGTTTTACATTGCAACCATTAATCGTGTGTGTTGTTTCAGTGCCAGACATTTTCCGTCTGTGGTGTTGCTTTCAGAATGGAATGCCGTTAACAAACGAAGCAGCATTTGATATGCTGACGATACTAGGGGAAAGTCTGCAGAACTGCTGCCCGTTTGTATGTAGAGATATACCCACAGTGTGTGCTCACAACCGGGCTAGTGCAACCGACACACAACAAACGTCGCATCAAACTACCTGTGAGAGAAGAGAGGGCCGTTGGTGTACTTGCTGCCATGGTAGTTAATCCTCACGATTCTACACGGAGGATTGTCTCAAAGTACAGTGTGGCGAATCCTCGCTGATAATAGTTTACATCTGTAATATGTACAGCTGTACCAAGAACGTGGGAATAATGACTTTCCTGCATTTATTTCTGCAACTGGTATCTGAGCAAGGACCGTGCTTTCCATCGCAGAATTTTGTGGACTGATGAGGCCACATTCAAGAGTAATGGTGACAACATACACAATGCCCATTACTGGTGTGCAGTCAACCCATATTGGCTCCATCAAGTGGATAACCAGCATGTGTGGAGCCTTAATACTTGGTGTGGCCATCTCGGACATTGGGTCATAGGAACCATATTTTTGTGTATCAGCTGATCGAAGATGTCCCTCTCATTGTGATATTAACACTGTGGTTTCATTAGGATGGCTGGATGGCTGTCCTGCTCACTTTTCAAGCAGAGCTCTGCTAGTTGCTGACATGTTATTTCCCAGATGATGGATTAGATGAATGAGTCCTTTAGCTTGGCCACCACGTTCTCCAGACTTGTTCCTAAATGAGTTATTTTTGTGGGGTAGAATTAGACATCGTTTACGGCGTGCGTCCAACAACGAGGGAAGACATGAAAGACAGAATCAGAGCAGTATGTGGATCTCGCAGCTGTGCTGTGGTCCGCTGAGCAACGGCGAAAGTAGGAAGGAGAGCAAAGTCGTGTCTGATACAGGATGGTCGACATTTCGAACACTTATGAAGAGCGATGTGTGCAAATGAGTGTTCCCAGTTCACAGTAGTTCTCTCACACCATACCGTTATTTACAGTACACCCGGCATCCTTTTTATTGTGCGTAAACTAGGTATACACGTCAGAAAAACATGTTTCATTGATATCCATTTGATTGTAGTAAGAATAAACATAGTTTTCGTTCAGTTTCATTGTGCGTAAACTATGCACATCAGACAATTTTTTCGCGAACCCTCGATGCCGTGTTGTTGCTGAGAAAAAGGGGTGATACGGGTGCTGTGAATCAACCTATATTTTGTTATTAATAACTCCACCACTTAATATCTGCCTTTCAAAATTTAAAAAAAATACGATAAATGGATATTTCAGAAGGGAAAAGATTTAGGCCAAAAATAAGTGTATTGCAAAGTTTACATTCGACTCACATGCGCACAGTTATTTCCAGACCTTAAAAGCAGCTTTCATGTAATTAGTTGAATATTTGTTGGAACTTTGTTGGGTTTTTTTTTTTTTTTTNCCAGACCTTAAAAGCAGCTTTCATGTAATTAGTTGAATATTTGTTGGAACTTTGTTGGGTTTTTTTTTTTTTTTTTTGTTGCTGGCATAGACTTCTCATTTCAACAAATTCGATGGCAGTCATATTAATACCTGTTAATTTTAATCCTAGACTTCTAATGCAACAGGTATGAAGTCACTGATCAAGCCACATGGCATGGGAAACTAAAATAGGGTTTTTTTGATGTCACACAATTGTGAATGGAAAGGCTAAGGTGAGGGATTACCTGACTATAGTTAAGTTTCAAAATCAGTTGGGTATAAGGCAATAAACATGAGAAGTAATGTCATGCAAATGTTTTAGTCACATTCATACCATGCTCTATTTCTCTGGTTTACGCTTTGAGATAGTACGTGCAAACAGTATGTATAAAAATAGTTTTGAAGGTTGTAAAACTTGTTCTCATAGATATGAAGTGGTCAAAAATAATGTTAGTGAGTTCCAGTTTCCGAAGTAAAAGTATTTTTGTTCAATCATTGGTAATGGACTTGTGGTGGCATTACGGTTGCTGGGGAAGTGTAACATGTTACTGAACAGCTGGTCGTTTGACAGACAACATAAAATTTTGTTGGTTTTTGAGGTTGAAATCCACCCATTTTCTAATCATTGCTCTTTTCTATTTAAGGAAACAAAAATGCCAGTGTGAGCAACATAAAGTGGAGGATAATTTTTATCATCAATACAAAATAATTGAATATACATCCAGCCAGTTTGGTTGTTATTGTGCACCTTTTTTACTTTGTGGTCGTAGTAAACTTGACTTTTTTTTAAACCATTTTACTTTAAAACCGAAACATGAGTCTTTCTTCCCACCACAGTAGGTTAGGTTTTTGATGGGGTCTTTCTCAGAGAAACATGGTGGATATGTACCGTTGGCCAATGTGGGTTTTCTGAGGGTAGTCTTTCCCTCATCTTTACATTCTATTAGTGTTTAATTTCCATCTCACTTCATCCTTATTGGCTTTAAAGATCTCATGTGTTTATAGCACTGCCCAAATCTCACACAGTTAAAATATACCAGAGGTTTTTTTTTTTTTTTGCCTCTTTGTTTTGACCACTGCATATTTGTCATGATTGTAGAGCCTTAGTAAATGGTCCAAGGTAACAACCCTTGCCTGGTAGTCATACTGCGGTGAACACCAAAGATTTGGATAAATACAACTGCATCATTATTGCACTGCCAGTGCACATGCTTTTTAGGCTTGAGAAATCAAAACAGTGGTTAATAGTGGAAGTATTATGTGTAATGAAAAACGTAGCTAGAGAGATGAATACCCTTTTCATGGTAACCTCACTCTGTTAGCTATTCCATATTGTGCTAGACTATGTGAGAACAAGCACAGAGAGGTGTGTGTCAGTGTCGTCCCCTCAAAGTATATCCAGCAGATAAGAGTGCAGTCGTCTCATTACAGGTAGTTGTGTTAGTTTGCCATGAGGATCTGTGCTCTAAGCACCTTGAGGTGGCAGGATTGGACAAGGCCTGGACAGTTAGGTGTTAATGTTCATTTTTGCCCTGGTAGGATAAAAATAGGGCATGCAAAAAAGGTTCAGGGTTAAGTTTGGGAAATAATTACTTTGCAGTGCAACTTTAGTTCAGAATGAATGGGCTCCCCTTCAATGGTTTACCTCACTTAGGCTCTGCAACCTAGTGACCATCTACTAGTTGGTTGACATCAGTGGTGTCATCAATAAGGAGAAATGGTTGGGAAATGTAGCTGATGCTACATGAGCTCTATAGTAAGCTGTGCTTTGAACATTCTGCCCAGCCAGAAGCCTTCCTGTCCTTTGTGATAAACTGGTTGAGGCCACAGTCAAAACAAAGAACAAATATTCATATTACAAAGGGTGAATATCTTATTGATTTTGTTGGTCCAGATTAATAGGGGGTGAGTGAATAACATAGTGTAGCCTGAGTGAAACTTGTGTTCTTTGGACTATGGGGGCAGGGACTTCTCTAATACTGACCAGTCTAAATGGCTGAAAAAAATATAATCAGACCCCAAAAATCTGAGGTACACTATGTTGCAGTTATACCCACTCACTACCCAAGGAAAATCCCTCTCTTAAGTTTTTTCTTCTTTCTCAGATATTGTTCGGATGACTGATGCTAACAGATTTTTGGCAAGCATGATGGTAGGAGCTCAAAGGTAACTGTTAATGGGCGTATCATACCTTACAACCAACAAACCTATCTGTGATAAACTCTTGCATCCTATATTGGGGATCTACTGTATTTAAAATTTATGGTAAAAAAAATGCTAGCAAATATTGTTTAGAGGTTTTGGTCGGTGCTTAACAGTGAGGATGAAATGAGATGAAGGTGGAGCAGTGATGGAATGCAAGGGTATGGGAAACAGGAATGCCCTGAGGAACTGGAAACTTTTACCACGTTTCTCAAATGAAAATCCAGGTTATCCTGCAGGGAATCAAACCTGGTTTGCCTTGGTGGGAGGTAAGTAGTCATACTACTACACCACAGCCTCTTAGTATGAGAAGATGCAGTGGCTTATTTTCTCAATTTTTAAGCAAATGGCTTATTCTAGTGCAGCAGGCTAGCAATTCAGTCAACTTGTATACAATGCAGGTGGTTCAACAGCATATTTACTACTTGTAGAGTGTTCAATATCTTGATGAGACACATTTTGCTTGTTTACCATCAGAGAGCAGGCATAAAACATTAAATAAAATATTGCTTAAATACTTTTAGGAACTTCATTTTCTCTTTCAAAAATGTGTAGCTACTTTTAAATCATTTGTCATATTCAACAGAGTCCAGTGAAATGATGCATGTAAAAATCATCACTTTCATTGTAAAGTATGTTACACATAATAAAATGCAAAATGAGAGGGGATTATAAAAGGATTTTTGACTTAGAATTATTTGCTGATATAGGAGGTAAGCATCTGTGAAAATTGTGATTTTCAAATGACTTTAGTTAAAAGTAATAAGTAAACTATTTTTAATGAAAACAGTAAATTCCAGAGTAGGTTAGTGATTTCATAAATTGAGACATTTATGACAGCTTGGTGGGTAGTATCCTCGTTCGTTGATCAAATAAAATGATGCCTCAGCAGGTTGCTTACCTTGCAGACAAACAACTGCACATTTCAAACTTTGTAACTGTTTTTCTGGAAAAAAATTGTTTGCTAGGAAGTTTTACACAGAGGTGACTTATTTGCTAATTTAAATGTAATTAATTTTTATCAAATTTTGGCCCTGAGTTCTAAAATTTTGTACAGAATAAAATAAACACTCAATATTTTCTTAATGAAAGGGATGACCCTGCCTATCAAATTTGCACAGGGTATAGGGTAAAAAACTCCATTCAAGAAAACACTTCAAGAATTTGTTTGTTCAATTTCATATCTCCCCTCACAAAAAGTTTGGCATATTGTGATGTATGGCAGTTTGGGTGGTAGGTGTCGTGTAGTTCTTGTGTGATCAACAGTGTATGCATTGGTGCATTGAACATCCCTGGTACAAGCTGAAAACAGAGGTTTATAATTGTCCACAACCTCCAGAAACCCTTCCAGATCTCATATGAGCTGTCTAGGTGTAATGGGACATTCGCCCTGAAGATATCAACACACAGAGTACATGCATGCCACTGCGTGTTAGGGACCTGTACAATGCACGTGGAAGCCATGCACGGTACTAAGCTGCAGTGGGAAGAAAGAAACCCTCCCTAGTCTGACACGTCATTGAGTTAATTTTGTTGTTCTTTCGTGTTTATTTGTCTGCGACATTGGAAAATTTGTCTTGTTAGAAACACTTTGAATTATGATTTGTATCGATACCGTTGGTAACG
Source organism: Clitarchus hookeri (assembly GCA_002778355.1). Taxonomy (NCBI): domain Eukaryota; kingdom Metazoa; phylum Arthropoda; class Insecta; order Phasmatodea; family Phasmatidae; genus Clitarchus; species Clitarchus hookeri. The sequence goes on along the minus strand of NQII01003246.1, from coordinate 52,178 downwards.
TTTAATTGCTGTGCTTACTTTACACATACTCCATACGTTTGTGCATTCTGTATGTTTATTTAAAACTTTTTGTGAGATGTATACTTTGAAATAAAATAATTTGAAACTTTATTTTCAAGTTTGTAGGTCATGGTTATTCTCTATTTTGTCCCACTGGAAATTAACTTATTTGAGTCATTTCATTTTTTTATCACGGTCATTCCTATAGTCTATTACATATAAAAAATTCTTTTATTTGACAGCCAGTGTGTAGCAACATGTCAAAAATTAAATTAACATCATCCGATTTACAAAATCCTGAATAAGTAATGCGTGAACGATTGAAAGAGAATTTCATATTGGCTGTTCTGACAGCCCTGCCTTCGCACAGCAGACATCGGCGAAATACGCGTGCAGGAAAGAGTTCTTAGATAAAATGTATTTTATTTTATGTCATTACGAAACAGCTGTTATTAGTGTAACAAACTAAACTGCCTTTTAGAATATTGTGTAGGTGTTTCAAATTAAATGGAGCTTAAACCGTGTGTGATAGTTTAGTTTCATTTTTGTAGCTATTGCTAAAGTCGCCACATGCATGCTTCATATTAATTAAAGAGGCAGCAGATATGTCGCAGAATATTGCAAATATTTCTACATCAATTTGAAGCAATATATTTCAAACCAGAGTTATTTTGGACCTGTACAAAATGAAAAATTGACTTATAAACGGACATGGTAAATAACTTCAGAGTAGGCGAGTGTACTGCCATCTGTTAACCAGCACGCGCAGCTCGCTTCTGAAGCCACACCTTCATGAAATGACTTGCGTTTCATGTGTGAAATACAAATATATGAACAAATTCCCAGAAACGTATATTTTCCACGAGCTCTATATATATTTTAAATTTAACATATTTCCTTGTGCAGCAATTCTGCCTGCTAATAATTTCGATTCAGTCTAATCACCTAGTCTTTCTGAGACCGGCTCGCCATTTTTTGTTTCGTTTCCCCAACCAATTCAGCAACAAAGTGAAAAGAAATGTTATTTATTTATTATACCACACATTATTTTGCGATGGAATCAATTTTGCGGCAAATAATATTTATGTTAATGTGATATATTATCACTACGCACTCAGTACTTTGGTTAATTTATAAATAGCCTCTTTGCATCTTATGAACTGTAAAATGCCCAATCTTGCCTTTTTAATGAGCTAACATCACTTTTAATCACAAAATATTTTATTATTATGAATGAAAATATGCTGTAACAATTTCCCTGAATTCCTAATACTTTAAAGTTTCACATATATACGCTGTAACGTCGAAACTGCTGCTCGTAAGAATAACAATTAACATCTTATTGAAGACATTAAACCATATTCGCAGTCTATTACAAACTATGCTCCTTCATTTATGTCCACACCTAACCACACTACTATAGTTGAAGGTGCATTCAGCGAAACGGATGAGAGAGTAACAAATGCAAGTCTAGTTTTTTGATTAGAATAAAATTTCAAGTGTTCGTTATACAATATTGAATTTTAATACGGATAATGTTTCAAATATATTGCGACAATATGAATGGATTTGTTTGAAAAATTGTAGTAATACGATGAACATATTACCCTCGTAAATCAAACTAAGACTTACAACATAGCTAATTTTCCTGTGAGCATTATAATATATTATTTCTGTTTGCTATGGATCTTAACCACGTAATATCTGTTGCAATGATAAAAAATTGTACAGCAAAATCAATTCTTTCTCATTATCTATGCGTGAACAACTTGGCACATTTTGATATAGGTAGGTTTAACATCTCATCAACGTCCGTCATAACAGACGAAACATGTTTTGACAATGAGGTGGAAACCACCTTGCAACTGAAGGATACGTAGCGTGTTTGTCTACAGGTTACTATTTCTACACTATCTGTCAAAAAAAGGAATTATTATATGAAATAGACTATATCACTTTCATTGCCCATGCATGTGTTTCGTCTTTAGTCTTTGTTTATGGGACTTGAAACATACAGCATTTTCTTAGACTGCTGTGGAAGCAGTTTGATAGCTTCTTCTGTGTCGTAGTGATAGGTTCTTGGTGACTTTATTTGAATTTGCATCAGTAACGGTAGAACATTGGCCAATTTTTGCCAATCAGATTTGATTAAGTAAGAAATCATGTTCACTCTCTGCTGTATAAGCTGGCAAAGTCAACAGAAGCAAGAATAATTCAGGTGTTTTGTGTTCACAACACTGCATTTTGTTTTCGTAACACTGCTGTTTTTTTTATTGATTACTTTAAGTGAAAGCCATGCATTCTTTGTAGATATGCACCACACTAGACCAAAATTATGTGNTGGAAGCAGTTTGATAGCTTCTTCTGTGTCGTAGTGATAGGTTCTTGGTGACTTTATTTGAATTTGCATCAGTAACAGTAGAACATTGGCCAATTTTTGCCAATCAGATTTGATTAAGTAAGAAATCATGTTCACTCTCTGCTGTATAAGCTGGCAAAGTCAACAGAAGCAAGAATAATTCAGGTGTTTTGTGTTCACAACACTGCATTTTGTTTTCGTAACACTGCTGTTTTTTTATTGATTACTTTAAGTGAAAGCCATGCATTCTTTGTAGATATGCACCACACTAGACCAAAATTATGTGCTGCATACAAATGTTCTCTAGCCATTTTATTACCTGTTCAATAGGCAGATAAAATATTTATTTCACTTGTTTGTACCAGTTTGCTGAATTTCATGTTATTAACACCGCACCAGTGCATTTTTATGTTAACATCTTTTTGTGAAAGTGTAAGCGTACAATCAGAAATTCAAGATAAAATACATTTCACCTTTGGTTTATCACCATTCTGTCTCTTACAAAATTGAAAATATTAGTAATGCTGCTGCAGGGTGGTGATTTTTTTTTTTTAAACAGTGGTTGTGTGTTTTTTTAAATTGTTAATAAATTACGGTTGAATAATCCTTCTGAAAAGTCCAGAAAATACAGTTAATGTAGAAACTGATTTAGAGTTCTTAGGATGTAGCTTATTACTCTTTTTTGTTTTGTTGGAATAACTATAGCTAATTTTCATTATGATAGTTTAATGCAAATAACCTAACATAGTGTAAATACATATATTTTTTTGAGAGGGTAATAAATACATTTACATAATTTTTGACAAAATTCTGAATATCAGGACCTGCCAATGTAGAGGTTAAGCGTTACATACTAATTGCTATACCAAACTGGATGGTACAGTGACTGGGAGAAATTTTTAGTTTATATAGCTTTGCAGGATTTATTAGCTTCGCCTCAAACATTTGCATATTCGTTAAGATCAGCAACAATTACAGACATTACATGTGTGTGTGTATATTCAAATATCATAGATGCTTTTAGGCCTTATTTAATTAATTTAACAAATAACCAAACTTTTTTTATTCTGTTTCACTCAGTTTTAAAATTTTTATCCGCTTCTCCTTACCCTCTTTCTTTATGAATGTAACCGGATTCCTGTAACTATTTACACTTTGGGGTTTGTTATGTTTTATAAATCTTATTATTTTGTAGTAGATATTTTTAACTTTTGGATTTTAGATATTGCTTATGATTATTGTGTGCATAAAATAATTTATGTATAGACATTACCATATCAGATACTCAACCAGTTGGTCTACGTGTTTCGGGTTACAAAATGAATCTTAATTGTGGTTTCATGGTTACAGATAATGCTGTTTAGTGACTTTTCCTATGGTTTAATGTGTTGTAATTTGTGTAGTTTTTTCGGGACATTGTTCCATAGCTATTAATTTGTATATTGAAAACTATGTGAGGGATATGATCACCTATCAGAAATTTATGACTTTATTTGCAGTTAAATTTCAGTGACTAGTAAAGCATAGGTCTTAAAGTTAATTGTATAAAATCATGATTCATGGGAAGGTATAAATAGTTGCTAACGTCTTCATGAGTTACTGTCATTTTCAGTCAATTTTATGTATAATAGGGTATAATAATTTTGCGTCTATGTAATAAACAATAATGTGAATGATGTTTTAATTTTTAATAAGGTTTACTGTATCATTTTTTTCAGCATTTTTCCAAGCTTTACTTTTTATGTTTGGTGTGTTATTAAACCTTCCTCTTATTCTTGTTTGTTATGTGTATTTTTTTCTTTGGAGTGGTTGTACACAGGCATGACCACAAGGTGATAAGGATATGCACAAGATTTCATTAGGCAGGTGATGAGACACTTATTTCCTCTTTTTTCATTTTATTTGCTAGTTTCATCACACCAAAGAAATATACATATGTTTCAGTTTCTGGACAGAATCGTTTCCAGTACATATGCTGGGCCGTGACCTCAGGAGTTGGAACCTGGATAGTTGGGATGGGACCACACGTTACCAGAACTCGCACCAATATTGTGTGGTTGTCTATACCAATTAAACAACCAAATGACGTGTAATGCCTGTATTCTTTGTCAGATACTGAAACACAAATATACGTTGATTACAGTTTAGAGTTGTACTCTTTTGAATTTACTCTTCATGTAAGCGGTGATAGCATTTGCAATTTGTTTGTTGAGGCGTCACTTTTTTCTCATATTGCTCTTGCTTTTTGCATCTTTTGTGACTCAGTTTCTATTTTTGACTTCCAGTTAGTGAGGTTTGTGTAGTAGATAGCACGTGACTGTGTTATTTGTGGTCTTCTGTCGATGCTCAGTGAATATTATTCATTATTTCTCTTCTATGCTCGTTAGAATGTGCTTAACCTGCAATGTTACAGCCTGTTTTTCTGATAAACTACTGTTAGAATGAAGTTCTGATGCATCCATATTTTATGATCCTAGTGAATGTGCCATTAATGCTTTTAAATGGTCACTCTTGATCTTTCACATCTGCAGATAACAATTTTTCATAATTCTGGTATTTATCATAAGAGCTCTGTATAGTTGGAGGTTTTTTAAGTGAGGCACAAAATTAACAGCTAAGGGCAATGCTGACGAGGACATATACTGCTCTATTGCCTATACTGACAAGGCAGTAGACTGTTGTACAGTGTTTTCAGCATGCAATGCAACTGTGGGACTAAATATCTAGTGGTCCTATAATTTCATTGTAGCAATGTTCAGTGTGCATGTCATCACATTTTCAAGTGAAGTTTTGTCTAACCTAGTTTCTCAAGTTTTTTGGTTAGTATATTTCGAGATAAGCAAGTGGTCTGAAAAGACAATATTGTAGTTTTGGAGAAATTCAGAATTGTGTCCTCATGTTTGTGTGGGTTGCTTCGAAGTATTATTCCTAAGTTGTCTGTCATGCATGTTCCCTTTCTATATTATCTCATTGTGACCTAGTTCTAGGGTCTCGTTTAAAAAATGTCGGTTTCAAGCATGCTGCATTGAAGGTCAAGTTGAAGTGACAATATCAGTGCACTTCAAAGTGTGCAGAAAATATGATGTCCATTTCACAATCTGTGAACACTCGTGTGTTTGCATATATACTGTTGTCCAAAATTAAAGTAGCAGACACCCGTCCCTTCTCTGATCATTGTACCACAAGATATTCGGGTGATTGTAAATGGAAACAAATTAAAATTGACGCACGACGTATATTAGAAATGGTAATGACGTGTCTGTCGGGCAAGGGTTCTTTAGTGCCGGTCAGAGGCGCTTGGGTCTCACCCAGGGTAGACCCTGGCTTGGGGACTGCTGGCTGGAACGAGGGCCATGTCCTAGGGCAGCTGCTGTGTTTATCGCTGGTGCGGGCGCAGACTGCGTGTCTGGTAGGTTGGTTGTGGCGCTGGAAGTGCGGGCTGGCACGGTTCAGGGTTACTGGTAGGCCCAGTCGTTAATGAACTACGATCGGGTGCTGTTCGCCGGCAATCGTCTGGGGTGGCTGAAAGGTGAGGTCTCGCCAGTCGTTGGGTGGCTTGAGCTCGGTCCCGTAGGGATGGGGCTGCTGAGGGCAGATGGCAATGGGTTCCAGCGCAACTGACTAGGTTTAGAGGCAGTGGCTACCTTCTTAACTGCCCACCTTGCACCGCTTCTATGGGTGAAGGGATATGGGAAAGGTACTACCGGTCTACCACACAAGTAGGAGCAGACGACTAGTTCCCTGGCTAAAGTGTAACACGAAGAGGTTAGGCCACCCAGAATCAGTCCTGTCACTCAACCGGCAAAGTACAATGTGGTGGTTGGAGTGGGTTAGCTGATCTGAATGTCTAGCCGCTTCGTCATGTGTATTCTTAGTGATTGTGGCTTTACCTTACAATGTTCCAAGTACCGGAGTACTTGGTTCAAGGTACGGGTGGCCGTCCACTGGGTTATGTTTAGTGACGTACGTGCTCCCGATTAAGGGTAGCCCGCAGTCCTACATTAGTTTCGGCAGAGTGGGTTTTAAGATGTGATTTCCTGCTTCTCCTTTGTGGGTTTGACGTCTACAAGGTCTGAAGTCATAATCACCCTAGAATAAGCACACGGGTTGGGTAAGAACATGTGTTTATTCCCTAGAGGAATAGGCACGGTGACCCGTACTATCTCCTAGTTATAACTGTACTGAAATCAGCAAAAATAGACTATGTTAAACCAGCTGAAGGAGACCTTTGGCAAAACTAACACGAGCAGAAAAGAGCTCAGTAGCTATGACTAACTCACCCTCACTAATCTCTACTGTTGTCCAGAAGGAACTTNTGTCACTACCAAAGTGGCAGTGAGTGTAAGGGGGAGAAGACTTCTTCGGGGGACGCTGGTCTGGAAGGTAGCGGTGGTCCTTCGTGAGGAAGGCGGTAGGCAGAGAGCTCCAGCACACAAGGGTGTGGAGCGAGCTGCCGAGTATACAACTGGCGTTTTGGGGCTGCGCTCCTCCGGCATATATAGATAGCCAGCGTGGGTCCTTCGATTCCCTTCAGCTGGTTTGGTGTCTTCGGACGTGAGCTCCTCCCCTATCAGCGCAGAATTTATTCTCTCGGGGTAGGCTGGAAGTGACGGTTTTCCTTGTGTGTGGATTACGTGTCTGCAGTTCCCTCAGGAGCAGCGCTGGGCTTCGTTGCTGGCTTCTGTCGCACGCGGGATTGATTACAAGACATGTGACGTCTGACATAATGGCATGGATGGCTTCAGTTGTCATGTACTTGGATGCTCCATGCCTAGGGGTGTGCTGGTTGGCTCTGGAAGCAAGTCGTCCTGGGTTCAAACCCCGCTCAGGGTGATGTGATGTCACATGAAGATGAGACGGAGTTGTAAATAATTATTATGCCAGTACCTGTCACGCATCAAAATACATCCATATTTTGAACAGCAGATGGCATTTACAACCATGAAAGTGATGAAAGTCACTGCTCCTATCAAACTGTGTGCATAGTGTTTACTGTCGTATTAGTCCAATGACGACGTTCATTGTGTACACATTCAGCTATGGCACAGAAAAGATGCCTAGAAGACTCCCTGCGGTGGAGGGCAATAGGAAGAATTGAAGCTGGACAGTCTCAAGCTGATATTGCTAGATGGCTTAATGTGCAACGTTCTGTTGTTTCTCGAATGTGGTAGCATGTTTTAATGTCTGGAACTCTATTATGAAGACCAGGGCAATGACGACCAAGTGTGACATCAGAAAGAGAGGACAGTTATTTGGCCATAAGGGTACCACTGTAGTACTGCACAGCAGCAAGCATCTGACATCACAACATCCACTGGAACAGTTTTATTGAGTCAAACAGTGTACAGATAGCGTAGACAGAGGCCTTTATTGTCAGAGACCTGCTGTATGTGTGCCCCTGATGTGTGGTTACAGACGAAGACGTCTAGAGTGGAGCCATCAACATGCCCACTGGACAGTCTTAACAGCAGACCAATGTCCTCTTCACGGACGAGTCTGGATTCTGTCTCCAAAATGATTCTCAACGGGTTCACATCTGGAGCGAACCTAGAACACAATTTCGTTTCTCAGACATCATGGAAAGAAACCAGTATGGTGGTGGATCGAAAATGGTGTAGGGCGGCATTATGCTAACCATTTGAAAACACCTCTCCATAAAGTTGTGCAGGTAAACCAGCAATGTTTAACTGCTAACTACTGCCAGGTATTGTAATGAGATTTTGGCACTCATGTTCAGTTGTTGAGGTGCAATGGATGATGATGTTCGGCCTCACAGAGCAGCTGGTTGATGTTTTCCTGACTTAAATCTGATATAGCATGTGTGGGATGCTCTAGGGAGACAAGTTGCTTCATGTTTGATTCCACCAATCTATCTTTAGGGCTTACGAACTGCTTTACTGGAAGGATGGACCTTAATACTGCAAATTGCGATTGATGACCTGATTCTGGGCTTGCCACATCTTTGTGAGGTCTGTATTGCTGCCAGATGCGTGTGAAAGTGACTATAACTTTGAAAAGCAGAACATGTGTTGATTTTTCTTGTTAGTTCATCAAGAAATGATGATACAGTGTTTACTTTGTTTATGCTTTATAATTTACTATCTCCTGATACTATCTTGTGGCAGAATGCCCACAGGAGGGATGGATATTTGTCTGTTGCTTTTATTTTGCACACCAGTGTAGTTACAGTATCATGTACAGTACCTGCAGTCACTGCATGCCATGTATGATTAAAGAATTTGTTGTTTTGTAAAGACACCAGTGTTTGCCATTTTCTGTTTACTGCCAGTTGTCGATTCAGCAGTTTACGTTTGCTTCCCGTCAAGTTATTTATTCTAGAGCCACTGGTGTTCTAGGCCTGTTGCAAGCTATTGAGACTGCCTCCTGAAGCTGCCATGTGAACCTGTTTTACCGAGGTCTTAGTGTGCAGCTGCTGGCCTTCTGGTTTATCCACAAACAGCTCTTAAGCTCCCTCCTTACCTTGCTGCTACTCAACTTGTCAGCCCCTTTCCCAGGCTTGTTGGTTTGAGCCCTGGCCAGTCTCATGTCTCTCTTTTGCACCTGACCTAGCCACCTGTGGGGTTTGCTGCCCAATCTCTGCAAGGTTGCTATTGTCCGAGTGTTTACCACGTGCAAGTAAGAGTTGGAGTGAATCAAATAGTTTGAATTTGTAGTAGTAGGTTGGGAGTTAACAAGAAAGGCAAGATTTATAAATATATTGTATAAGCATGATCAGGAGTTCAGTATAAGATGCGAGATTGNGAGTTAACAAGAAAGGCAAGATTTATAAATATATTGTATAAGCATGATCAGGAGTTCAGTATAAGATGCGAGATTGTATTCAAAAATCACTAAGATATGGTTATATCAAGATAATGGGAAGAGAGAAAAATAACGGAGGTGAAGTATACAGCAGAAAAACTGCAAGAAGGGGGAAATCATATAAGTACCAGAGTGCAATATTACGAGAAAAATTGTATATTACAAGAGGAGGAATGGTGGAGAAATAAAAAAAAATGTGTAGATGGTGGCAATAGCTTGATTTTGCTGTTTCTTCTGTACAGTATACTATGGGTAATGTTGGCCCCAAGACTTTAGAGCTTAGTTTTTTTTAAAGGGTAATGTAATTAATAAAGTGATTGCTAACAACATTTACAGTGCCGTGCTGTATATCTCGGCAAAAGAGAGCAGCTGACAGACCAATGTTCATCTGGCAATACAGCTTCCATACTTCCAGCAGTAAATACCTACTTCTTCCTGTGGATGCTCTCTAATGTAATGCACAATAAGACTGTGATATTTACCTAGCAACTAGTTAGTCTTTTGCTAGCTTTGATTTATTACTGTAGTTAATTGTAATTTATAAAAGGCAGTAATTTAATCAACAATTTTTGTAGTAGTATCCCAGTTGATAAATTTTAGCAGCATTTAGTATTATATCGGGTAATAGAACATAATTTTGAGTTATTTAGCTATTAAATATTTCAAACAGTTTTAACAGCAGATAAAAATAGGTCATTTTGCTTATGAAGTTGCCTTGTGGAAGTTTTTGATNGAGTTAACAAGAAAGGCAAGATTTATAAATATATTGTATAAGCATGATCAGGAGTTCAGTATAAGATGCGAGATTGCATTCAAAAATCACTAAGATATGGTTATATCAAGATAATGGGAAGAGAGAAAAATAACGGAGGTGAAGTATACAGCAGAAAAACTGCAAGAAGGGGGAAATCATATAAGTACCAGAGTGCAATATTACGAGAAAAATTGTATATTGCAGGAGGAGGAATGGTGGAGAAATAAAAAAAAATGTGTAGATGGTGGCAATAGCTTGATTTTGCTGTTTCTTCTGTACAGTATACTATGGGTAATGTTGGCCCCAAGACTTTAGAGCTTAGTTTTTTTTAAAAGGTAATGTAATTAATAAAGTGATTGCTAACAACATTTACAGTGCCGTGCTGTATATCTCGGCAAAAGAGAGCAGCTGACAGACCAATGTTCATCTGGCAATACAGCTTCCATACTTCCAGCAGTAAATACCTACTTCTTCCTGTGGATGCTCTCTAATGTAATGCACAATAAGACTGTGATATTTACCTAGCAACTAGTTAGTCTTTTGCTAGCTTTGATTTATTACTGTAGTTAATTGTAATTTATAAAAGGCAGTAATTTAATCAACAATTTTTGTAGTAGTATCCCAGTTGATAAATTTTAGCAGCATTTAGTATTATATTGGGTAATAAAACATAATTTTGAGTTATTTAGCTATTACATATTTCAAACAGTTTTAACAGCAGATAAAAATAGGTCATTTTGCTTATGAAGTTGCCTTGTGGAAGTTTTTGATNAATATTTCAAACAGTTTTAACAGCAGATAAAAATAGGTCATTTTGCTTATGAAGTTGCCTTGTGGAAGTTTTTGATCACTTTTCAGGGGCTTTATTTTCCATCACCTCTTATCTTTATATAATAAAAGTATTGCAATGGTAACTGCTGATTAAATTTAACATTATTACTAATATGGCAGAATATTTGTATTTTGGTGGAAAAATATCTTACATCATCCCTAATAAAAATGATAATTATTAATTTTTGTGTTTTTAATAGTTTTGATTTGGGTTTTAGGGTGCATTTTGTGATGCAGAATTTCTTTGATTTGTGAATTTTACCAACATGTAATATGTCTTCTCTCTTCTCATTGTAGACTACACATACATTCTTTTGTCATGTTAACTGCATCGGCTTATTTTAATTTTCAGGTGTCAACATAAGGTTATTTTTCATTATATATCTGATTTATTTTTACATCCTTTCAATATCGTGCTAGTTACACTAGCACATATTCTTTCTCCCACNTTCATTATATATCTGATTTATTTTTACATCCTTTCAATATCGTGCTAGTTACACTAGCACATATTCTTTCTCCCACTATTTCCTGGTTTCTTTAATCAAATCTTAAGTATAGTTTGTGTGACGTGTGTGTGTGTGTGTGTTTTATATTTATGATATGAAAACATTACTTGCATGTCATGAATTGATGCCATTTTCACNCGTGTGTGTGTGTGTGTGTTTTATATTTATGATATGAAAACATTACTTGCATGTCATGAATTGATGCCATTTTCACGTTCTCACATAATAACTTGTTTATTGTAGGAAGAAGAAAAGAAAAAAAGAGAAGAGTTAGAACAGATATTGGCTGAAAACAATAAAAAAATTGAAGAAGCCCAGAAAAAACTGGTGAGTTGGTATTATTTTTATTTTTGTTATTATTGTAGACTTTGTCCATTCTTGTATTGTAGTTATTTCGATTTTGCTTTTAATAGATTATGCACTGATGTGTAATATAAGTTATTGTTAAAGCTGTGTAAGTTAACCCATGTTACTCTTCTAAAGCACAGCATAGTTTCATTTTACCTGTGTTTGTCTTGACTAATTTTTATNCTGATGTGTAATATAAGTTATTGTTAAAGCTGTGTAAGTTAACCCATGTTACTCTTCTAAAGCACAGCATAGTTTCATTTTACCTGTGTTTGTCTTGACTAATTTTTATGTAGAATTCTTATCACTCAATGGTAAGTTGTTTCAAATAACCAAGATGAAATATTTATCAAATTAAATTTACTTTAAGATGTTTAATGATTCTCATAATAGATTTAAAATGACTTTCATATACACAGTTCATTTTCGTAATTTTAGAGTTGAGTTTATTGAATAGTCGTTGATGTTAATAGTGATTGAAATATCTTTTTTGTAAAGAAGCTGTGAAGCTTAAGTTTTAAATACGTTCACAGCAATTCCCTCAAATTATAGCTTGAAAACAGTAAATAAAGAATTTTTGAGAGGTACATGTAAAAGAGTTTTGTATGTGGTTGTCACAGTAATTTCTGAATTTAAAATGTGCATATGTCAGTACTGGAATTTGCAGCTCGTCACTGTTTTCGCAAGTACACTTGCAAGATATTATTGGGAGTGTTTACAGCACATTATTACATTCGTATCCTGGGTAATTAACAGATGTACTCATTTCTTATTTGTTAAAATACAAAAATCTTTCTGTACTATAGTTAAACTGACAATTTGTATACCAAATATTTATATAATTTAAACGTGGGCCAAACCTAACTTTAATGGGTGACTACAGGGTAGATAGAAGATTGAAGTACAGAAATATTTTCTTTCCTANCAGCACATTATTACATTCGTATCCTGGGTAATTAACAGATGTACTCATTTCTTATTTGTTAAAATACAAAAATCTTCCTGTACTATAGTTAAACTGACAATTTGTATACCAAATATTTATATAATTTAAATGTGGGCCAAACCTAACTTTAATGGGTGACTACAGGGTAGATAGAAGATTGAAGTACAGAAATATTTTCTTTCCTANTGTGGGCCAAACCTAACTTTAATGGGTGACTACAGGGTAGATAGAAGATTGAAGTACAGAAATATTTTCTTTCCTATACATTTTAGTTGAAAGTGCAGGTTACGTTTATAATTCAGTATACCAAATTTGAAAGAATCTGCACTATACCAAGCTGTAATTTTGCCATGTGACATCACAGTGGCTGCCTTGTTGAAGCAGAGCATTTAGATGGAAATTTGAAGATGTTGGTTTTTTGTTGATTATGTCACTATGCCCAAAAATTAATACGGTGACTGTATAAACATGTTAGGGGCCATGGTGATGTGGTTAGACTACTACTCGCCTCCCACCTAGGCGAAACTGGTTTGGTTCCCAGCGGGGTTGCTCCTGGATTTTCGCATGCAGGAATTGTCAGACGATGCCGCTAGTTGACTGGTTTTTCTTGGGGATCTCCTGTTTCCCTCACCCTTGTATTCTGTCACTGCTCCATATTCACCTAACTTCACCCTCATCGACTCTCAAGACCGCAATGTTAAGAACTGCCCAAATCTCTCCACTTCACTGTATGAACACGTTAAGCTTATGGCGACAGCTGATGGTAAAGGGGGAAAGGTAGCTGCCACCATGGTAATTTTAGTTTATGGGTGTTACCGAAACCCGTTCTGCTGAGAGGATGAGTGCAGAAATATTCATGCTCTGCTAGGTGAAACTTTGAAAGGAATCGCAAGATTTCACAGCCCGGGACACATCAGCCACGAGTGACTAAAGCTACAAGAGACGTACAATTGACTTTCTTACTGGCTCATAGAAGTGATAAAACTAATACAGTAATACATGTCTTATTTTCTCGGTTACCTAGAAACACAAGTCTACTTAAATTATTTGTGCAGTGGAATTATATTTTGGCTTACATAATACGTCATTATAAACTCAACAAAATGTTATAATACTCGCATAACTCACATTGAAGGACATGGCCTATTAACCAGTTCTCAATTACATACATTCCTAGTACCCTGATTAACTATAGAACTGATATGTAATCATGGTAAAAGCTTTTAAAACTATAGCCTTAAGAAACATGGTAAACGTACATGAACAGCACTTGTACCATCTAAAAGACGCTTGGTGGTTCCTAACAACTTTTGAAATATGAGACATGAAATTGCCATGCCTAGGACACCTCGCTAATGTAACTTGATTAAAGGGAGGAACCATCTCAACAAGGGTACAGTACTTTTCACCATACTGATATCTACAACACTATCATGCATAACTATACTACGATCATGCAGAATTCAACTAGTTGATAATTGTTTAAGAGTTAGAAATTCATCAATTACAACAACTTAGAATTGTTAATTACTTAGTAAACCTTAATTACACAATAAATTGCTTTCTTTCACAGACTTCAGTAACTAATTCATATTATATAAAATCTCTCACCAGCTCTGAAGGGGACCCAAACTCCGACATCAATACACATCTCTTAATCTATATTCCTGACTGCAACAACCTAATATTTCCTTTAATACTGCCCAATCTCCTCTTACGTCTAGATACATTTAACTCTTGACTCAACACCCTCNCAACCTAATATTTCCTTTAATACTGCCCAATCTCCTCTTACGTCTAGATACATTTAACTCTTGACTCAACACCCTCATTGAAACATTTACTAGTTCTTTCAGCAACAACTAAACAGTTAATATAATACCTACTAGCCTATTTCTTCTTACGCCNTTGAAACATTTACTAGTTCTTTCAGCAACAACTAAACAGTTAATATAATACCTACTAGCCTATTTCTTCTTACGCCTAAATACAATAGAATTTAATTCCTAACCAAAACTACTTTTTCGGCTTTTCTTTTATCAATGCCATCTCACTTTAATCATAGGGTCAAGACATTCCCATAATAATTTAGTTTAATCAATTTACATTTTAATGTGGCTCGTCGCGGTTTAGGGCCGCCATAATTGTAACGTGGCAGCCTCGCAGTTAGGTGCCATTTTGTAATGCCGCACGTCAATGTATTGACGGCTGGAAATTACCACTCAGTTAGCTCAGTGGTAGCAACATGAGACACTTTAAAAAGGCGCCAATTAAATATTAAATAAAGAAGTCAAGTTCCGGTGTATCTGTTCTATACTTGTATTTATTAATCAATTGATCAGTTCACATATGATATTCAGGTATACCGAGTAGGAACAGGTTCACAGTTAAACGGACAAGTACAGAGCTGCGCCACAGTGGTTAATTGATTTACTTATTGAGAATTTTTATTGCCCGAAGAAAAACAGAGGCAGCGACCTCCCACACCGGCTGAGAATTAAATGAGCAGACTAAAGTTGCCGGTGGGGGGGTTATGCGCCACGCCCGACGCGGCCTAGGCGAGTCGCTGCTGAGAGTCTACTGCTGGAGCACTGGGTATCGACTGACTTCAATGGCGACAGGCACACAAGTATTTGTCACGTGCCTATCGCCCCCCTCTTCTCAGATAAGGCCCTGGCATGGGCCACTACGCACGCTCTTCCCACGCTATCCAAACAGCGTAGCCCGCTTAGCTGCGCCGTCAGTTAAAGATAATTGAACTTCTCTAACAAAACCTGATGACGCAGCCAGAAAGTTTCTAATCTAATGATGACGCTTACTGAAAACTACAACTTTTGAAACGACAAATGGATGCCCGATAAACAAACTACCACGGCTTTAATTTTAAATACCGATAAAATATTACAATACCCCGTTAAACGAAAGAAAATAACCTCGTATCACGAATATAAATAATACTGCATCATTACAACATCCCCAGATTATATATGTACACGTAAATCTGAAACTTGACCAGATGCTACTCTTATTCACTACATTATGTTCTTAAAGTTATTTTGGTGCGGGGGGGAGGAGACTGNCATTACAACATCCCCAGATTATATATGTACACGTAAATCTGAAACTTGACCAGATGCTACTCTTATTCACTACATTACGTTCTTAAAGTTATTTTGGTGCGGGGGGGAGGAGACTCGCCTAACATGACCCATCAATGAAATGCGCTTGTGATCTGAAACCTATAAGTGCAAAACATTTTCCTTTGCAGGGTTCTAGAGAGGATGGCCAGTCTGTCTGTTACTTCATTATTATGCACTTGTCATGCTTTACAATGCTACCAGTTAAGGGCTTTTCTACGTACAAACCATCTTCGTGATGTAAAGTCAACTGAAACAGCTATTTAAATTGCACTAAAGATATAGCTCAATTCGGTCAGTATCTTTCTACTCTTAATTATCGAGCTCCTCCTGGGCTGATGACCCTCGATGTCTCCTCGTTGAAGACCAAGCACAGAATTACCAAAAGCAGCACATCTCTGCCACATACATGCAATCGCCTCGCCAGCTGCGCTTCACCCCAGCCACACCCAGCGGGCGACACCCTAAGGTTTATGGGTTATGAGGTGCCATGACACATGACCACCATATTTCCTTGTGACTCGTGATTAATCATAAACGCAGCCTCGTGTAAGAACTCTCGTCTTTGCTTCACACGCAAGTTACAGAGATGTCTACTATTACAAGTTGAAAAATATAGTAAAATTAGAGTTAATTCCACCCATAAAACTTGATTTGGCACATATCATCTCACAATTATTTTATATTTGTACTATAAATTATGTTATGGTAACAGACAGCTATGTACAGAATCAATATATTACAAGTAAATTGTTCATATTTACATGTCAGTAACATAAATATCATATTATTAAAGAGATCATTATAATATATAATGTTTAATGCAAGAGGATTCTCTATAAAAGTCATGTGAGGTCTGACCTCAAGAGTTAATATTATACACTTTAAAAAGAGGGAAGGGAGGTCATCTTTTCAGAATTACATTTATATGTAATTCATAAATATTAGAAGTAAATTGTAATTATTAGTCAACAATTTTAGCAGAATAGAATTAAACCTAAAAAAATGTGTGCACATTCCTTATTGTTGAAGATTAAGTAGCCACTTAATTTTCATTAATGTTGTATGGTTTAACGCTTCACTATCAGATGTGTTTGATTGATTTTGGACTTGTTTGCAGTACACTTAAATAGGAAAGATGTGGGACTCGTTATTATCTTTAAGACTTTTTAAAAATAATTTATTTTTCCAAATTAATTTATATGTGAAAAATTAATTTATGATGTAAGTTAAATTTTTCACACTTTAAAAATATAGTTTCACAAAAAATAATTTCACATTAAATTCTTGTAGTTGTCTGGATTCATATTGTGGCAGCAAAGGTATTCTTAGTGGTCAATAATGTCAAGTTCTTGATGTATTTCCTGAAATTTTATGTGGGTGCCTTACCTCAGTATATTTTGTACGTGTAGTTGGTATACAAAATCTTGGGTATGCACTTTTTAATATGATAAACTATATGTTTTTAATTGAATGCACACAAATCTTTGCAGAATATATAGATATATTTTTTATGTTTGATTTTTGAATGACATCGGATGTTTTTACAGGCAGAAGAACGTTTGGCTATGGTGGAGGAACAGAGAAAAATGGAGGAGGAGAGGCAGCGGCTAAGGAAAGAGCAAGAAAAAAGAGTGAAAGAAGAGCAGAAAAAGATTCTCGGGAAAAACAACTCGAGGCCGAAACTTTCTTTTTCTTTGAAACCAGCTGTGTCGTGAAACTTTGTTAGTACATGCTAGTTCAGTAATATAACATGGCTGTTACATGTTGCAGTTTTGTCAAATTCTTCGTGGTCGTAGTACCTGTTTTGGAGAATGTTTGTCGAGGAGTTTCTGGAAACGTTCTTGAAGATGCTGCTGCTATAAGTTCATAAATTTTGGTTCAATTGAAACAATATTTGACTTCTTTGTGTTTGTGTTATTTTTGTATTAATTCTGTTCTCCAAATTTCAATAGTTAAATTTAATATACTGTATGTGTATATTTTTTGAATGCTCTCTTGATGTAAAATACTGGCCTATTGTAAAAATGCAGCATGCAAGCTTAATGTGACGCAGTCAGTTGTGCTGTATTAACCTGAATACATGCAATCAAGTTCTTTAAAAGTGTTTTTAAAATTTAGGTTACCTTTTTTTTTTTTTTATCAAAAATTTTGAATGAACTGGGTAATTTAAGTTTTTGCTTCTGAGCTGTAAGAGTCTTTCTGTACGAGCGCTAAAAGTGCTGCGACGCTGACATCAGCTTGAAAATTCGACTATCTATGAGAGATGTAAAAAATGCTGCATTTTCTAGGCACAAATAAGTGTCTAAAGTGCTGGTGAACATATACGTAGTATTTTTATGAAAGACGTTCAGTTGTTATATGATGTAGGTGAAAATGAATACAGTGTAAACATGCTTTCTTAGTATTATTCACCTTTTACACAAATATTACTGTCATTCGTATAGAAAAGATAGATGCTGGTGCATTCACCTAATAGTGAGCCATCTTTCAATGGGACAATTTCATGTAATGTTTAATACACACAATGTATACGGATACATTTTTTGAGTATTCACTCCAGTACTTTGCTTTAATAGTCTATTGCCGTATTCGTTGGACTGCACATCATATGTGGGTTGTCGCTTTTCACTTTCATAGGTGAACTATTTTGCATCAAACATTGCCAATCGGTTTCAAAAACCAACAACTGAGCCAGACCTCAGCAAGTTAAATAGGGAAAGCAAATTCTTACTATAGAGTTGAGAGATCTAGGGTCTACAGTGTTTTACAACATTAGCATTAAAAAAAATTGTTGCATATTTAACAATAATATTTACTATCTGCATTGCATATATGTACAATAAATCATGCAATTTTTCTTTGTAGATATTGTAGAAACATTCGCATGGTTACATATTTCAATTTTGGTTTTTGTGTTATGAAATAATTGTTGATAAATGACAGACTCAGGAATTTTTTTCCCAGAAAACATATGCCAATATTAGATTAATAAATAAAAAACAGACTGGTGGTGTTATGGGATGTCTGCCAACATAACAAAGTGAAAATTTTGTAGTTTACTCATGTTTTTTAATGTTGGGTGTACCATAGAACCTACTTTGGTCAACTTCAACAAACAAATGAATAAGATAAGGTTCTCTCGTTATACTGTTGAGTTGCATTTCTATCTTTGTATGTTCCTTAAAATTAACTACATCAGACAAGTGTGGTGTTGAAACTTCAGCAAAAGCACCTCGTATCGCCAGCGCTGCCAACACCAGTGTCGCCAGCGCACCCAGCAACTTTGGAAGTGCTGATACCTGATTTGCCAACTCTGGGTGCTTAAAACACTTGCATAGATTAAACTACGTGTTTCCCATTTACCTGTTGAATCTACGTTAATGTGGCATTTCAAGCGCGGTGCTTTTATGGAGGGTGCTGAAACCATTTGAATCCAAGCTATTGCACAATATCTACTACTGCTGTTATGGTATGTGGTCATGCATTGTCGTAGAGCAGTAGCACTCATTTGCANGCTATTGCACAATATCTACTACTGCTGTTATGGTATGTGGTCATGCATTGTCGTAGAGCAGTAGCACTCATTTGCAGGTTGCAGTTGTCGTGCAACAAAGAACAACACGTTGCACTGTTCACTGTTTCAAGTGCCTGAAACACCTTNGCTATTGCACAATATCTACTACTGCTGTTATGGTATGTGGTCATGCATTGTCGTAGAGCAGTAGCACTCATTTGCAACAAATTGCAGGTTGCAGTTGTCGTGCAACAAAGAACAACACGTTGCACTGTTCACTGTTTCAAGTGCCTGAAACACCTTTAGAATAGGTCCCTTCGTATCCCAAAAGAGCGTTAGCATGAGTTTTCCGATGGAAGGCTGGTGTTTGAATTTCTTCCAAACTGGAGATGAGGGATGTTTGCACTCCATGCTTTGCCTCTTGCTCTCCTGTGGTGGATCCACGTTTCATCGTCTTTTACGACAACGTCTTGCATTCCAAGATACTGGGAACTTCTCTGTATTGTTGGAGGAACCAGGNGTTGCAGTTGTCGTGCAACAAAGAACAACACGTTGCACTGTTCACTGTTTCAAGTGCCTGAAACACCTTTAGAATACGTCCCTTCGTATCCCAAAAGAGCGTTAGCATGAGTTTTCCGATGGAAGGCTGGTGTTTGAATTTCTTCCAAACTGGAGATGAGGGATGTTTGCACTCCATGCTTTGCCTCTTGCTCTCCTGTGGTGGATCCATGTTTCATCGTCTTTTACGACAACGTCTTGCATTCCAAGATACTGGGAACTTCTCTGTATTGTTGGAGGAACCAGGNTGTTTCATCGTCTTTTACGACAACGTCTTGCATTCCAAGATACTGGGAACTTCTCTGTATTGTTGGAGGAACCAGGTTGCAACTGTTGCTTAGGCTGAGCTTTAAGCTGTTTGGGCACCCACTGTGCCCAAATAGTCCTAGCTGATGCCCACGATTGCTGTCACCCTTTCTACAGAGATTCGTCGGTCTTCCTGGATAGAGGCATCTGCCGTCTGGATGTGATGTTGATGGACGACTGGGCCTGTTTTCATCAGTCACATTTGTTCTTTCAGTTTCTGAGAGTTTTATCACTTGTACACCTTTCGTTGATTCATGGTGCTCATGCCATACTGCATCAGCATAGGGTTATGGCGCCATTGCTGATTGGAGTGCCCATGCGTCTGAACTTGTTTCTATCTACTACACATTAACAGTGGAATGCTACGCACAGTCAACTATAAATCATCCCATGTGCACGTGGTGTCAGTGTCATACTTCAGCACCTTCCTGGTGTTGTCACGTAATCTTAAAGTTGGTGTTACTTTTTGTTCACACTCATGTTGACATGCACCTTAAGGGCTTTCACACAGTGACTGAACAGCGCTGCTGAGGGGAGATACTTGTGGCACTTCATTGCCTCAAATCGCAGTTTTCACACTGTGCGGTTGTTGAGTGTAGCAGCGCCGCAGTTGTGGGCAGCAGCTCTCTCGTTCTAGCAACAGCGTCACTGGGAAGTTTTTTAATTTTGTGCCTAGTGGCATTCAGTTGAATTAAATGAGCGCTTTTACACACTGCAATAAGGATAACAGCGCTGCGACCCGGCTAACGCACTGCTGCAACGCTGCTCAGTGGTGATTGCAATATACATTGTTCATGTTTTTAATCGAGCCACAAAAATTATTCATACACAATGTGTGTAGCGATATAAACATGGAAAATTGTATCGCTAATGTTGAGAAATGTGTCATTTGGAACATAAAACATTCTGATTACTGTGACAAGCAAACAAAACTTAGTGCATGGAAATATGTTGTATTAAATTCTTACTCCGAATTTGCTTGTATCAGAGTGGAGCTGAAAAAAAAAAACACTTTTGGAATGAATTCATATAAATATTGAGTGACATAATTTCAGTATATGAAATTTACATATTGTTGCAACTGAAAGTAACAATGTATATTGTTAGGCCATTGTTGCAAATGGCTGCAACAGTTGCATGCGACAGTCACGCAGGGGCCATCATGTAGCAGCATTGCTGTCGTGCAATGACAACTCTGCTACTGCTGCTGTGTGATGCTGGGCAGTCGTCGCACTGCTAAGCCAGCTCTGCTCTGTCGCTGTGTGTGAAATGAGCCTAAGGGTTTGCCTCATTTGGGGTGTTCGTGTGAGTGCAAAGGTCTGTTGTCTCAAATGTGTTGTTGTATTATAATTGTCTTGCACAGTTGACAGTAATAGAAATAAAAGTATTGAATGGTTGTGCTAATATTTTGGTTTTACTGTTGTATTAAAAATAATGTGTAAAATAAGTAATCTTGAAAGTGATTTTCAGGTACAAGTTGCATGCTATAGAGAGAAAAAACTCATTACACAAACATTGCACGCACTTTTATCCTAATTATTACCGTATTCACCCGCAAATAAGATAACCCCTATATTATGAGGTTATGTTTCAAGAAAAATAACTCACAATTTTAATTTTCTTGCTTAGAAAGTTATTCCATGGAATCACAAAAAAATAATAAGCTCAATCGTTTTTAATTTTTTGCTTAAATCACTGCATAGCATTTAAATACTAAATGACTGAGATTGATGCTGTAAACGTATACTATAATAAATGTTAATATTTAGTTTTTTAAGACTTGAAAAAACTGTATATAGCATATTATTTGAACTCTTTTCTTTCAGAAAATATTTTAAGATTACTGTTTACAAACTTTTGTTTTGTTTACAGTGTTACAAAAAAACACGACCATAGACTAAAATAACAATATTAACATAGATACTAAACACTTGAAGGAAATATGTACATATAGTGCCACTCTATGGAACCAAAACCATGCATCATTTACTGCAGGTCATTGATAGTTTGGAAAATGGCCGTGGTATGAAAGTGTAAAAAGTGCATACTACTTTCATACCAGGTTCTCTATAGTTTCAAGTTTTGAATTCCAAATGGCCACTATTATTTACATAGCAGCAGTAGGTTAACACCATAATTGCTATGTAAATAGGAAAGTTTAGATATAACTGAATTATATTTACCGTTATTATCAACTGTTTGTGTGTGTGTGTGTGTGTGTGNAAATAGGAAAGTTTAGATATAACTGAATTATATTTACCGTTATTATCAACTGTTTGTGTGTGTGTGTGTGTGTGTGAGTGTGTGTGTGTGTGTGTGTGTGTTTTTTTTTATATGAAAAATATATGCATTTACATGTGATGTGATTGGCAGTCGAATGGGTATGTAAACATTGCGTGTTATTGTAGTTTGAAACAGTTTGCTGTCGATTGAAGGAAGACTCCCATTATTTTTAATACAGTTTAAAGGGAAAACTATTGTCTTATTTTTGGGTGAATGTGGCATTTCTTTACAAGGAAGCCTACAACATATGGCATTTACTTATAGTTATCAGTGAATTGTGTGTGGCAGGTGTAACCACAACAGTACATTTCATGCGCATTGCATGTACGTATGGTCACACACATACATATGCACACCAAGGTAAGTTCCTCACATAATTTTCATTAAAAGTTACGTATTGCTTTGTATTCTGGTAAATACAGCATCATGTGAAAGTGATTATAACGAGTCTATTACTATGCTTGCATTGTGCATCAAGAAATAATTTTTTGATCATAGTAGATTTTCTCTTTTAAGTAACGGGTATATTATGTTGAACACATACTTGAGAGCATGGCAAAATATTGTGATCAATTTATCAAGAATTGCTTTGAACACTGACATTCTTAATGTACGAGAGTGGAACTGCAAAAAAAAAAAATAGGCACCAGCGCATGTGTTAAAAATACACTTCGGACTAGGAATATGTTTTATGATATATTTTGTGATGTCAGCGTTCTTTTCAATGGTTTGTAAACATGTATAGATGCCTGTTTCTCTGTAAGTGCTGCAGAACTTTAAAATTAGATTTTATGATCATTATCTGTAAATAATTTTATAATAAAATGAAATGTTTTGTATGAGAAGTATGGCAAGCTGTGTGTTTTTCCATACAATTTGGATTAGTGGGTGGTGTGGTGGGCAAAGTTTAAATGTGTTTTTTGCATAGATAAAAAAAAGTTTATATATATTTGTGTGTGTGTGTGTGTGTGTGTGTGTGAAACCCTTGAATGGAGTAAACGTTTTTGGTGGTAGAATACATAAATATTTTGTACATAGGAACATACCAATATTTTATTTATTCTCCTTGTTGTGTTCTGAATTTCACATATTCTAAATTTTGTTGTGCCCATGCAATCACTTAGGGCTACAAAAGTAACAAAGCATCTAGCACAGTTGTAGAACAATCAGCAAGCTACATGGCTACATAAATGTAAGGAAAACTTTAATGTCTATATCCTTACCGATTCCAATGTTCCTACACAAAAATACAGTAGGTATATTTTAAAATTCAGAAATTTCAAAATCATATTTTTGCCATTTTTAGTTAAATTTTTGTTTCAAAGGGATTAATATGCATGTCTAGAAAAAACATGGATTTGGCATTATTGGGAGGAGGGGGGGGTTGCCTTCTCAAAACTACGGAAAAGTAAAAAAGGAAGAAATGATTGTTTGACGTAAAGAGGCAAGCAGAATCGTAGTTTGGGTGTTGGGGAAATGTGTTATTTAGACCTGTACAGAAAATGTTTAATTTTTTTTTCATTTAGTTGCATTGTATAAGTGGTAAACAGCACCATTTTTTAAGTCCTTGAAAGCCTTATTTTCCCAGGAGAGACATCATTCCCCCTCCCCCCCTGCCCCACATGTTATGGTCATATCTGTGTTTTTAACAACTGTATGTATGGCTGTGATGATTTCTCCCTCCCTTTACTTCTTACACAAATATTTTTTTTTTTTGTATTTCTGAATCTCTGCCTGTGGTAAACAGTATTGTAGTAGTGCATAATAAAATATAATTTACAATTGGGCACACGGTATTAGTATTATTTTACGGAAGCAAACCAATAGTCAATAATTTTGTTGTGAAATCATACTCTTGGTACATCAGTTGTTTATGTGCTATTGTAAATACAGTGAATTTCTGTTACTTCGCATTAATGCATCTTTCACTTTCACGTGAGATTTTTTATTCCTGCCCAATACCTTATATAAACTAGATAAAAATATTTCAATTTAACATACAAAATTTACAACTTTCGCTACAAGGAAGATTATTTTACCTTCCAGAATAGGATTAATGAAATGTCCATATCTGCACTTTGCATAAAGTTTCTGCTTTGTTTACTAGTGCGACGTGTAGAAAAAACACGTTGATTGCCAAATTGTGTTATACGCTGCAAACAATTGATTCTCACTTTCATCTCGCAACGACATTGATTCTTGTACGTTGAGTCAACCTATACTATTAATTCTTTCGTAGATAAAAATTGTGAATTATATAAATGGAGAGTTGTATATACACTTTTTTTACCACATGTCATAACGTAAACTCTTGTACAATAATGACTAAAATTGTTCCCCTTGTAAAAATCTAAAGTAATCAATTTTAACCCTTAAAAAAAATTTAGAAATTGCATCTCAAAGTGTGTTTTTCCCAGTGAAGACCATGTCAAAACATCTCCTGCATAAAATAAAAATGATTTTTATGTGAAATATTAACTGATTAAATATTAAGTGATGCCCCAAAAGCATAAACTTTATACCCCCATGTCAAAAATGACATCTTTTGAGTAAACTTCCTCCAGTGTTATTTGTTAACTATATGCAAACCACACATTACTTTTATATTTTCAGGATGTGCATTTTCATGTTTCAGAAAAGTACAGTTTTATTTTTGCTGTTTAAAAAATATTTATTTGTAATTTTATTTACTGAAATTACTAATTGTGCCAAAATTTCATGTTGTAAAGGTTTAATAATAAGACTTTCAGTATAAAGTACAGTATAAAAGTTGAGGGTTTATTCATGTACTTTGTAATGAGATTTTACTGTATTAAGTTTTATACAATATTCTTATTTAAATAAGTACAAAATGAGATATGTATGTTTACTTGTGCTACATTTATTTTGAAAACTTGGTATCTTGTTGGTAAAAAAAACATGCTGTAAAATTTAAAATCTTTACAGCTTTATAATGGAAATTGACATTGATTTCAATGTTGTCACTATTCTTTTACAGTAAATCTTGCTATATTTTCTGCCACAGAGTTGTCAATTGAAAGATCATTCATAATTTTGACTTTGTTTTACAATAAAGNTTGTGCTACATTTATTTTGAAAACTTGGTATCTTGTTGGTAAAAAAAACATGCTGTAAAATTTAAAATCTTTACAGATTTATAATGGAAATTGACATTGATTTCAATGTTGTCACTATTCTTTTACAGTATATCTTGCTATATTTTCTGCCACAGAGTTGTCAATTGAAAGATCATTCATAATTTTGACTTTGTTTTACAATAAAGNAATCTTGCTATATTTTCTGCCACAGAGTTGTCAATTGAAAGATCATTCATAATTTTGACTTTGTTTTACAATAAAGTCACCCCCTCTTTTCAAATTATAACTATACTATTTTTGCTGAAGAATTTTTTAAAATCATGACAGTTGCCTAAAATAGTACTAATATGAACACCTACATCTAACTACGCGTGTGCCATTGTGCCCTTGTGGTAGGGGAGCAACTGGTATCCTAAAATGTATAAAAAAAAATATTTTAGTCTAGCCCACTGAAGGTTGCTCTTCAGTGACAGCCAGTCACTAAACAAAATACTCTAAACTAAATATATTGTCCTGACTAAAATCTGTATTAGCTGATGGCAAGTGTAAGTTAGGATGAAAATGATGTTGACAACTCTGGCAGCCTCACCAAATCACTACAAACCACAGAAAAATAATTGAACGTAAATTATTTGGTAGACAATCCTATTCTTTGTATCATGTATATTTTTTGCTAAACTGGTGCATAGCTTTGAATAAAATATTGTTCTACTGGGATATGTTTTTTAATTACGTTATACAGCCATTATTTTGTTTTCTAACAGCTGTGATGACTGTCATGGAAATACAGTGGACTCCATATCTACCTTTTTACAGGGGACTGTCAAAAAATGTCCATGCATCCTTATTAGGCTTCATTTTGAGCATAATGAACGTTGTACATTATCTGTGGGTAGTGTTGAGCTAATAACATAATTAAAATGGGAATTTTTAAAAAAGTATTACTGTAAATAATACCTTAAAAAATATTTTAGTTCAACTCGTTTAAATAAAGAATGCAAGCCGACCTAAAGTTTTCAAACGCTCTGAAAATGAAAATAATATGACACCAAATGCAAGCTAAATTTAGAATGTCCACATGCTCAGAATCAGCTGAGAGTGTGCGGAGAGATTATCGATCGGGCAGTGTATTCACAGCTGGTGAGACGGGGAACGGGAAGGGGTGGGATGGAGTGTTGAAACAACGCACGCATGTTGGTGACACTTTGCGTGCGTGGCAAATGTATGTCTTGTAAAATAATTAATTATATTTCACTGCAAGAAACTTGTAATATTGAGACAGAGAAAGCAAGAGAATGGATAGAGTGTAGAGAGGATGCAAGGTCGCCACGNTGCAAGAAACTTGTAATATTGAGACAGAGAAAGCAAGAGAATGGATAGAGTGTAGAGAGGATGCAAGGTCGCCACGCGGGTTGCTAGTTAACCGCTTCCCCTCTTGTCAAGCATGTAAGGGGAGGTAGCAATTCTGACTCACCGCACCGCAAAGCAGTGATAAATGGCGGCGCACAGGGTCTATTTCACATCCTGTTAATAAAAGTTTGTATAAACTACCAGCTTAAAAATGATTGTTGTGGGAAATCAGGTAACAGGGCAGAAATATATCTCAATTGATGCAACATCCGATAAACGATACAAGCGGTTAGCTTTGTCATTATTTATATAGGAGTTTTGCCAGGACCACTAAAAATTAACTGTGGGTACAGTTTATCAGTACGTGCGTTTTCGGTACGAGAATCCATTTTAGTAGCAAAAAAAAAACATTTACAGTGAGTGGAGAAATTTGGGCGGCTTTTAGCATCCAGTTCTTGAGAGCCAATGAGAGTGAAGTGAGGTGAGTATGGGGCAGTGTCGAAATGCAAAGGCAAGGGAAATGGGAGATTCCTGAGGAAACCCATCGACCAGTAGCATCGCCAGGCACAATTCCCATGTGTGAAAATCCGGGAGCAACCCTCCCAGGAATCAAACCCAGTTCTGCTTGTTGGGATGCATGTAAGTTTTTAACTAAAATGATTTAAGCCTTTCATACATTTTTTAAGGTGGTTATGTTGACAGAGGCCTACAAAAATAAACAAAATTAAAACAGTTTTACCGTATGTAATTGTGTTTAAGCAGGGAGAGAATGCAAGCCTGAACCCTCTGAAAAGAAAATAATATCGCACCGAATACAAGCTGAATTTTTAATGTCCCGCACAAACTTTATCTGCTGAGAGCGTGCAGAGAGGTTGTTGATCGGGCAGTGCGTTCTTGGCGTGTATGGAGGCAGAGGGTGGGAGGGGTGAATGAAGAGGCTGTGCAAAGGCAAAGTGTGTGTGTACATGCATGCACGTGCGTGTAAGGACTTTGCATCATGCTGACTGGGGAAAGTGAAATATTTTACAAAAAGAGAAAATAAGGAATGCAGTGCCTGCTGTCTGCTGTGATACATAGCATTATAGCAGTAAGGAAAACGATGAAATCACGTCTTGCTTTAAAAGTAATCCTCTTGACCCCTAAATTTCATTTGGCGTACAAATTGTTATGAAATTACCAGAACATGTTTTTGTAACATTAATAAAAAAGGAGATAATAAATGCATTTGATGCGTGGTCACTGCGTTTTGCTGACTATGTCAGCTTCTTCAGGGGGCGAGTGGTGGTTGGTAAACAGCGAACCTACCTAGTTTAATAGAATGTTACCCATTGCTTACTGTAAGTAGTGGATAAAGTCGTATAATACCAAAATACAACTCAGTCATTCCATTGCAGCTTAACTTTGGTGATTAACAAGAAGTCTGAAGCAATTCTCAGCTAGGTATATCTTTTTAATTTATTGTTACATCAAATTTATTCCCTTTTCTTTCACAATTAAAGTAAAAAATTATTTTCTTTTAAAAGAGACAATCGTAATTCTACGTCACCCACATATAAGCAAACCAGGCTGAGAGAATTAAGTATTAGGAGCTGAGATTACAAATAGCATACTGATGCATGACTCTATTTGATAAATAAATATAAAAACGACTTTGCCTCATCTGCACAGGGAATCACGTAACCGAAACGGGGGTGTGAACCTCTAAGAACTTGCATCCAAAGTCTTAGCAGCACTCCCTAGATGTGGGGCACTCATGGACAAAGGCAGCCAAGTTAGTTCGCGTTATCAGACGACACGTCAACCCCTCTCATGTGATAGAAGCCAGCCTAGCGCACCAGCTAAGTGCCTAAGCTCACGTCGCAGATGCAAGAGCTGTAGCTCTCTGTAAACACAGACGTCTTTGCGACGTAGCAGATGCTCTTCAAGACCTTCACCAGAAGCCCCTGAAGAAGTCAACACCCTTTTTCTATATCCACTACCCTTTGGATAGTGGTACCAGAGTCCCTTCTGGACAACAAGCTTTGAGTTAGTTAGGGTTACCCAGTATAATAGCTACCTAGCCACATCTGCTCTGTTAGTTCAGAAGGTCCCCTTCACCTGATTTGCGTAGGTTAACTTTTGTTACAGTTCTTGGTAAATTAAGAGTTAGTATGGGCCACCGTATTATTCCTCTCAGAGTAAACAAGTCTTCTATTAACTTCTGAGTGCTCATTGCTAAGTGTGACTGCAACTCTAAAATTCCATAGACGTCAGTCCACCAAGGAAGAGCAGGCATTCCCAACCTATTTTCCGAACCTAGTGTAGGACTGCGGGCTCCCTTAACTTGGTATACGTATGTCAAAACCATACACATTAGTACACATAAGACGACCACCCATACTGTGCATCTGGTGTGCAGTACGGTAGAGCTCCAACCATTAGGTCGCAACCACAAGGCGGTTAGTCAGTCAGTCCAGTCCATTCACTCGTCCGCCGCTCTGAACTGTCGTTGGAAAGTGTGAGAGAGACTGGTCCTCACCCACATCGTTGTTCGGACTCCCGGTATAAACCCACCGCTGAACTGTTGCCGGTGAGAGCACTGGTTGGCTCGGCCTCGGCTTGGTTCAACACTTAGGGTACTTCGTCGCCTGCTCCTCTCTTGCATGGCCTACTGTAGAACCTACCTACTTGCCTTACACCGGTAGGAGTGGTACCAGGTTGCATATTAGAAAGGCAGCTACCAACTCCAAGTTCAACTTGGGCTGAAATCCAGCCCCAACTGCACTTTGCAACATTACCCCCCAGGAACGAGCTCAAGCCGCCGAACAGTTGCAGAGGCCACACCTGCCAGCTCCCTACCCCTCCTTATTTCAGCCCTCATTCAAGACCGCCGAAGAACCACATCCCATCGTCGTCACCCTCCACCATGGGCTCAACGTACCACCGGGTCTTGCAAACTCATGGTACCTACCACCTTAGCCAAACCAGCNAAGGTTTTCCTGCTTATAGTGTCACTTTCTTGTGGACCCCTGAAGAACCTTATAAGAGGGTTCCACTGTAGTAGCAAAAAAAACATTTACAGTGAGTGGAGAAATTTGGGCGGCTTTTAGCATCCAGGNTTACAGTGAGTGGAGAAATTTGGGCGGCTTTTAGCATCCAGGTCTTGAGAGCCAATGAGAGTGAAGTGAGGTGAGTATGGGGCAGTGTCGAAATGCAAAGGCAAGGGAAATGGGAGATTATAGGAAACCCACCGACCAGTAGCATCGCCAGGCACAATTCCCATCTGTGAAAATCCGGGAGCAACCCTGCCGGGAATCAAACCCAGTTCTGCTTGTTGGGATGCATGTAAGTTTTTAACTAAAATGATTTAAGCCTTTCATACATTTTTTAAGGTGGTTATGTTGACAGAGGCCTACAAAAATTAAAAATTAAAACAGTTTTACCATATATAATTTATTGTAAGCCTTTAATACATTTTTCAAAGAGGTTATGTAAGCAGGTTTACAAAAATAAAGAACATTCAAATAGTTTTACCGTATGTAATTGTGTTCAAGCAGGGAGAGAATGCAAGCCTGAACCTCTCTGAAAAGAAAATTATATTGCACCGAATACAAGCTGAATTTTTAATGTCCCGCACAAACTTTATCTGCTGAGAGCGTGCAGAGAGGTTGTTGATCAGGCATTGCGTTCTTGGCGTGTATGGAGGCAGAGGGTGGGAGGGGTGAATGAAGAGGCTGTGCAAAGGCAAAGTGTGTGTGTACGTGCATGCACGTGTGTGTAAGGACTTTTCATCATGCTGACTGGGGAAAGTGAAATATTTTACAAAGAGAGAAAATAAGGAATGCAGTGCCTGCTGTCTGCTGTGATACATAGCATTATAGCAGTTAGGAAAACGATGAAATCACGTCTTGCTTTGGCGTACAAATTGTTATGAAATTACCAGAACATGTTTTTTGTAACATTAATAAAAAGGAGATAATAAATGCATTTGATGCGTGGTCACTGCGTTTTGCTGACTGTGTCAGCTTCTTCTGGTGGTGAGTGGTGGTTGGTAAACAGCGAACCTAGCGGCCAGTTTAATAGAATGTTACCCATTGCTTACTGTAAGTAGTGGATAAAGTCTTATAATACCAAAATACAACTCTGTCATTCCATTGCAGCTTAACTTTGGTGATTAACAAGAAGTCTGAAGCAATTCTCAGCTAGGCATATCTTTTTAATTTATTGTTACATCATATTTATTCCCTTTTCTGTCACAATTGAAGTAAAAAATTATTTTCTTTTAAAAGAGACAATCATAATTCTACGTCACCCACATATAAGCAAACCAGGCTGAGAGAATTAAGTATTAGGAGCCGAGATTACAAATAGCATACTGATGCGCGACTCTTCTTTGATAAATAAATATAAACACGACTTTGCCTCATCTGCACAGGCAATCACGTAACCGAGACGGGGGTGTGAACCTCTAAGAACTTGCATCCAAAGTCTTAGCAGCACTCCCCTAGATGTGGGGCACTCACTGACAAAGGCAGCCAAGTTAGTTCGCGTTATCAGACCACACGTCAACCCCTCTCATGTGATAGAAGCCAGCCTAGCGCACCAGCTAAGTGCCTAAGCTCACGTCGCAGATGCAAGTGCTGGAGCTCTCTGTTAACACAAGACGTCTTTGCGACCTAGCAGATGCTCTTCAAGACCTTCACCAGAAGTCCCTGAAGAAGTCAACACCCCTTTTCTATATCCACTACCCTTTGGGTAGTGGTACCAGAGTCCCTTCTGGACAACAAGCTTTGAGTTAGTTAGGGTTACCCAGTATAATAGCTACCCAGCCGCATCTGCTCTGTTACCTAGTTCAGAAGGTCCCCTTCACCTGATTTGCGTAGGTTAACTTTTGTTACAGTTCTTGGTAAATTAAGAGTTAGTATGGGCCACCTTATTATTCCTCTCGGAGTAAACAAGTCTTCTATTAACTTCTGAGTGCTCATTGCTAAGTGTGACTGCAACTCTAAAATTCCATAGACGTCAGTCCACCAAGGAAGAGCAAGCATTCCCAACCTATTTCCGAACCTAGTGTAGGACTGCGGGCTCCCTTAACTGGGTGCATGTTTGTCAAAACCATACACATTAGTACACATAAGACGACCACCCATACTGTGCACCTGGTGTGCAGTACTGTAGAGTTCCAACCATTAGGTCGCAACCACAAGGCGGTTAGTCAGTCAGTCCA
>NQII01003246.1:0-19547 GCA_002778355.1 Clitarchus hookeri | reverse complement strand
GCGGGCCTCTACCTGCATCACCCGCCGCAACACCACCTTCGCCCTGAGCCTGGGCACGAACTCCAGCAGGGGCCAACCCCAGCTGAAGCAGAGCCAGGAGCTACCCCAGGCGATGCCTGTCAAAGGTAAACCAGTTGCGGTGTGCAGGTCGGTCACATTTAAGGTCATTCGGCACTCTCCAGACTTTGTACCAAGCTGCCAAACCACGTTTGTGTGACCGACACCTTAAACAAACTCTACCGTGACTTCCCCGTAACTAACTTTAATAAGTTAACATTTTCTTACACTAACTTTAACTTTAATCAGTTAGATTATTTTGTTAACTTTCCCAAGTATGTAGTTTACGGTATAATGAGTGATTTTGAGGTCAGATTAGGCAAGCCCCAGATTTCTTTGGCACTGTGCTGTTCAACGACGAAGTATCCTTCACGGCACAGGATGTCTTCAATTTCCATGGCTTTATGCGGGCACATTCCAACCCATGTGCAGTATGGAAAACCAACTCCAGACATCTGTTTTCTAAGATTTTGAACACACATTATTAATGGATAGGGCTCCACACTTATGGTTAATAAAATGAGCTGATTTTGTCATTTAAGTTTTGCCATTTTGTTATAAAAATATTTTCATTTCACCAAATAAATTTTATAGCAAAACATGCGTATGTTATTATTAGGACATGGATCTGCTGTTTTTGTAAAAATTTCAATCAAACCTAAATGAAACTTGTTATTCATTAGTTTTAATCAGTACATATTTCCATGAAAACATGTAAGAATATTATCAATAAGGGTGGAAGGATAATCTGATGAGATTACACCTGGTCGTGTAACACACAATGTCGCAGTCACATTTAATTTTGTGATCTGTCTTGTACTTTGTCAAGACATTTTAAAACTGCTTAAGAACACTCACTACCATTTGACTTTTCTAAGAATTTTACATCACCCACACACTGCTTCTGTTGATGTGTAGGTAACAAAATTTTATTTAGAACACACACACACACACTATCCCTTTTAACCAGTTGTTACATCTTACAGAATCGTCATATCTTGACACTTGACTGAGTATTTCAATTTTTGTTTGTACACTTTGTGTATTTTGTGTACGTGACTGCCTTAGCGTTTTTTTGCAAGGCAGTTGCTGGTAATTGATAAGAATTGCAGCTTTTTCGAAAAACAGGAAAATAATAAAACTGTGGTAAAATTAAAATAACAATAAATGCTGGAAAAATGTTACTCCAAAACAAATTCACAACCTAACTACAAAAAAAAAGTATTAATGATTTTATTATAGATAAAATAAAAATACTCTTTTCATTGTACAAATGTTTCCACAAAGTTTCTAACCATCAATCTAGGGGAAGTAGCAGATTCCAATTCAAGAAGCAGTAAAAAACAACATTTATGAAAGTAATAAACCATAAATGGTTTAAATTGTATGGAATTTTTATTGTTTTTATTTCTGCAGTTTATTATTACTTTCATAAATATTTTTTTTTACTATTGCCGGTTTTTTGAAATGAAATATTATCTACATCTCAAAAAAAAAAATTGATAGGGAAATCGTAAATCAGGAACTGTTACGAATCCTGAATAAATATGTTGCCAAAATAAGGCTTTGTTATGTTATTAGCGTCGGAGTTTATCAGTATGTTAGTGGAGAAGCCCATAGCTTGAAAATCAACAGTACTTACCATATTTGTGCTCGACAGTAATTTAAAATGTTCAATGAAGGATTTTCAACTACTATCACGAACATTAATTTTCTTTGTAGTTTCTCCGTTGGGTCCTTACACGTAGCCCAGCCCTAACACTTCTTCGAGCCATATATGTTGGGACCACTGATGAAGTCGGTATTACACANTCCTTACACGTAGCCCAGCCCTAACACTTCTTCGAGCCATATATGTTGGGACCACTGGTGAAGTCGGTATTACACAAAGTGCTGCAGTGATGTGTGCTATTTATTTGTGGTGAAATCTGGCTCTCGAATCAGACATCTTTATTTTGGCTTTCAAATAAGTTTGTAATAATGTAAGCAAATTGTCTCAAGTCAGTATGTACTTGTTTGAAATGCAGGTGGCGTCAGTGCTGAAAGTGCCATGTGAATAATTATGCTCAAAGTTTGGCCCACGCCGCAGATGAACTTAGAATTTTCAGCAGACTTGTTTAATATGCAAGATAAACAGTCGACAACTCTGAACAGGAACCATGGCACAGTTGTCGCATCTCATAATGATCATGCTTTATGCAGTTTAGTTATTTTGGTTCTGTTATATCACAGAAGTTTTTAAAGGATTGAAATATTCATGTAATAATTTTGGTAGATGTTTTTGCATGTGTTTTCTTGAGGTACAGAGATTAAGTATGTGTGTCTGTGGTTGCAGAGGATGAGCCCTAAAGCCTCTTTCCCATCGCCATGACAGCCAGTCAAGTACCAGTTACGCGTGAGGGTACAGACACATCCCTTGAGAGTCCACAACTTCTAGTGCCACACAACTTTCATTAGTTTCAGTTTTTGTTTAAAATTTTCAAGAACATTTGTGTGTTGATCCTCACACATCCCTTGAGATATGGTGGACTCACCCATATGTTTCTTTTTAAGTACACCACACATCATGCTCACATGTGGTGCCATTTAGTTTTTCAGACNGTGGACTCACCCATATGTTTCTTTTTAAGTACACCACACATCATGCTCACATGTGGTGCCATTTAGTTTTTCAGACCAGGTATTCTCTATTTTTAATCCAGTGGTAGTCGCACATTTTTCTCTAACAAAGTAAGTTCCAGAATTCTCTGCTTAATGGTATTTTTGACACCTTACTATTTTCTGGGTATTTACTTGAGTCAAAGTGTGACATGTAACTGAAAGGGACAAAACCTAGTAACATGTAACGGCAGTGGTGAGACTGTATTCCAAGTTATCTTCTCACTTGTCCCTGTTCAATGGCTTGCAGTGTGGCCAAAACAACACTGCGATGGGCTTATCTTTGCATCCTTCACCATGTGCTAACTTCATTGGTGCAAGTGTCTGCCTTTTCCCAGGCTGAACTTATCAGGAGCCTGACACCATCTCACCACTGTCAGCTCCTCGAGCTAACTGATGTCCAGGCAGAGCTGCTAAGTTCTCCTGGACTCCAACCATCTGTTTATTCTGCCTCTATAAGATGCAGAGAAATAATTATTTCCTCTACCCCTCATTCTCACATTATCATGTAAAATTTTTAGCTTTTGATTTTTTTGATTTGAGATATTTAGTAGTACCTTTGTGGCTGTCCAAGCTAGGAATATTGGTTTCCTGATACTGCAATGTCAGAAAAAGAACTTTACAAAAATAATATATAAATTATCAGAGAATGTTTACTTTGTAATACTGCAAATAAAGTTACCATCTTAACTTCACACACACAATAAAAAAATCTATCTGATTAAGAGCTTTTAATTCAGCTATTTTCTCACAGCCTTATATCAGTCTGTCTCTGTTTGTCTGTCTGTCTGTTCCTCCTTCCAAAAATTAATTTAGGGTCTTATTATTCTGTGATATTGTAAAATTTGGTTACACTGTTTGTAAAATCTGTTTTCTCTGGCCAGAAAGCTATTTGTCTATCACTACGACTGTGACATCATAGTAGTTGTGACAGTAAGACTTTAAAAAAATTTTAGAAAGGTAATTTTTTTGGGCCTGGCCCTTGTCTTATAGAAGATTTTGGCTGCTCTTAACATTGAGGTCTTGAGAACAGATGAGGGTGAAGTGAGGTGAGTTTGGAGCAACACCACAATGTAAGGGCAGGGGAAATGAAAGATCCCTAGGAAAACCTGCCGACCAGTGGCATCTTCTGGCACAATTCCCATATGCGAAAATCCGTGAGCAACCTCACCGGGAATCGAACCTGATTTATCTAGGTAGAAGGTGAGTAATCTGACCACTACACTACCATGGCACCCCCTTGTCTTGTAACAAACAAGTTTACTGAACTGCCACTTGGGCGATTTTTTTTTCTTAAATGACAAAAGTTAATTATGTACGTAAAGGAAACATTGCTGGAGCAGTGACACTTGGTACAAAAAATTTCTCTCTCTCTTTCTCTCTCTCTCTCTCTATCTATCTCTCTCTCTCGTGTGATGGAAAGTCTAATTGCCCTTAGACATCCCTCGTAAAGCTCCCAATGCTGAAGGAATTAACTCTGTGGTAAGTAAAAGCCCATTTNAAGATATATCTGTCTTGATTTCCAGCTGTTGCAATAGTTCAGAGGCCTTTCAAGGGAACTTCAGGGCTCGTATTGCTGATTCTTATAATGAAAATGCATAAGGCTGAAAAAATTTTATAATTAAAGAAATTAAATTTTATAATGGAGTGGAAACTAGTGATGGGCAATGGTCTCACTCAAGACACTCGAGACTGATGTCACAGATCTCAAGAATTTCTCGAGGCTGATTCCTCAGGGCTATCTGTGGGACGTCCTAGAACATTGCATGATACCAGAGTATTCCATATTTAGTCCACATCACGGCTGGCACTCATTTTGCGGTAGCACAATGCAGCGCGACAGAGTGTAGGTATCAAATAAAGCCATGGACTGCAACATAGAAACAAACTTACAAACGACAGTTGTAATCAACAGGTATAGGCAAATTAGGCTGCCATGCTATACAAATTGGCCACAATATAATAGGTATGAATGCAGCACCCAAACGGGCAATACAAAAGTACTAGTTTACAACGTAATTTTGGTAGGAATAGTAACTGATTGAAAACCTCCAGGAGTACTGTGCACAATATAATTACCCAAATCAGGTTATATGGGTTGATTCCCTGGCAATTCCACAAAATACTGCTTTGATTGGAACCAACATGTAACTTGACAAATGGTTGTCTAGTCTAAGCTACACAACAGAAACATTATTGAAAGGAAGACTAATGTAGTCCTACAGATCGCATCTAAATATAGCCTAACTAGACCTCAGCCTCATAATTCTTATTCAAAAATATTATTTTACCTACCATATTACCTTGCAACGTGTACCATCAATAAGCAGACCTGTCTGAAAATGTTCGCTCACTCGGAATGGACGTAGCTGGTATGCCTAGGTATTTCCTGGCTAACATTCACAAGGTTAGATATTGGCTCGTATGGTTCTCCAATATAATGCTGCATCTCCACAGTCGCATCGGGCCCAGCATTCTGGCTTCTATTGCTTTCTACAACAGTCTCATGATCAGATGCCCATACAAAAAATACATCAGATGACAACACCGTTGTGTCAGGCTCATTGGCTATGCTACTTGATGTATTGGTTCATATTTCTGCACTTTATGTAGGTAAATCACACACTGCTTGTGTCCCATAATGTGGATCAATAAAGGGCAATGTTTTAAACCGTGGATTGATAATAGTAGCAGCGGATTGGTTTCAGGGTCACCTAATTTCATGTTTACGCTTTCCTGTTCTGGAGTGGCTCTGCTGTCTCTGTTTCCCAGCCTTCTCTGGACAGTGCCAAACGAAGTTACCTATTTACATGTATGACTTTTAGTCACCAATGTGTGCCATTCTGTTGAAATATGTGCGTTAATCCCCTCAAATGGCTGTAACAGTTGCAAAGTTTCCTCCAGGACATGCCGTTCTTCCTTCAAAAGAGATTCTGTCCCTGCACAGAGAGCTGTCAAACAGGCTGCAATGCACTCCTTTCGCTCTTGGAGCCTACTTGGAACATGTGGAATGTGCTATTCCATTGTGTTTCAATTTCCTGCATGAGCTTGTGTTCAGGTTTCCCTAGCTTATTCTGTCTCTCCCATCATCCTCTCCTTAACATTGTAACTTGACTTAAAGTACACTACCATCTTTCTCGCCTTTGTCCGTACAACGCATAACACTGCATCGTTCCCAAGGGCCTGCCTTATCAGCAGATTGAGTGTATGGGCCAGACACTGCAAATGCTGAATACCCTTTATGTGTTATCGCATAAGAACGGGGGGTATTCAGCATTTGCAGTCTCTGGCCCATACACTCAATCTAAGAATACCCCTTAAAAATCCATCATTCTACCACCGGCCAGCGATGTGCTGTAGTCCCAATAACTCCTGCTTACGTCTTACTTACTTCTTACAATGCAGTGCAGATGCAAACCTACCTGGATACTTCATGGCTGCTGCTGTTGTTGACTGGGTAGCCTGGGAGNTTACGTCTTACTTACTTCTTACAATGCAGTGCAGATGCAAACCTACCTGGATACTTCATGGCTGCTGCTGTTGTTGACTGGGTAGCCTGGGAGGATAGATCTACTGGAGAACAAGCAGTACAGGTAGATGACCTGTTGGATGCATCGGGATACATAATTTTTTTTTTTTAGGTGCTGAATTGTGCNAGGATAGATCTACTGGAGAACAAGCAGTACAGGTAGATGACCTGTTGGATGCATCGGGATACATAATTTTTTTTTTTAGGTGCTGAATTGTGCAAGAAGTACTTTTACTGTTGTATTTTAATTATTTTGTACAAACAACATAGCAGATTTTCTTGTGTAGCACTTCTTAAAAGTATTTCTATGACACAACTTACGTTTAGCTGACTACATCGTCTGAAATTTGTCATGAATTGTATTAGAACAATTTACAGCATTTACATTTACATGCTGTATAGTGCCTAACAGTAACGCGAATACTTTGCTTCATAATCTGGAATTATGTATTTCCTCCAACATAATAATATGATAGTATTCAAATGGGACGTTACTGTGCGATTGTTACTGCCACCAGTAACAATTTGCATATACACTGAAGAGCCACAAAAACTGGTATAGGCGTGCGTATGCAAATAACTGAGGTATGGAACCAATCAGAGTAACGCGATGCGGTCGGCAGCTAGATCGGTTACTGCTGCTAAATGGTAGGTTATCAAGATTTAAGTGAGTTAGAATGTGGTGTTATAGTCGGCGCACGAGAGATGGGACATAGCATCTCCGAGGTAGCGATAAAATTTGGATGTTCGCGTACGACCATTTCACGAGTGTAGCGTGAATATTGGGAATCCAGTAAAACATCACATCTTCGACATAGCTACGGCCGGAAAAAGATTGTGAAAGAACGGGACAAACGACGACTGACGAGAATCATTAAACGTGACAGACGTGCAGCCCTTTCCGAATTGGCGCAGATTGGATTTGTTGATTGCCCTGCCGGATTCATGGTGTTAATTGCTTTCTGCATACCTTCAGACATTAGTCGAGTCCATGCCACGTCGTCTTGCAACACTTCTGCGTGCTCGGGGGGGCTGTACACGATATCAAGCAGGTGTACCAGTTTTTTTGGCTCTTCAGTG
Source organism: Clitarchus hookeri (assembly GCA_002778355.1). Taxonomy (NCBI): domain Eukaryota; kingdom Metazoa; phylum Arthropoda; class Insecta; order Phasmatodea; family Phasmatidae; genus Clitarchus; species Clitarchus hookeri. The sequence continues at coordinate 12,223 of NQII01003246.1, read as the reverse complement.
TAGTACCCTTACTCATACCTGTACTCACCAGGTGGAACATGTATCCTTCACAGATTATATGCTATCAATAATACTATCTTCCTAGAAATGAGCAGCTTAATCATTCGCTGACACACATGTACAGCGTCGCAGAGGACAGCGATTGACTGCCTGGCATGAATGTACACTCCATTTTGCTATGCTGTAAATGCAGCGCACCCCAGGGTACGCACATGGACGGAGCTCTTGAGGCCTCTCGAGACATGAGGGTACTGCGCTGGTGTCGAGAAATCTCGGATTTTGTCTAGAACTGCTCCCTAGTGGAAACGTTAAAGGGGAGGGGCTGAGTCTTATTTTTGATTTCATATACTGAAGATACTACAACAGCAAAGGAGCACAATCCTTTTTTTCATCATACCGACAATTTAAGTTTAAAAAAGGGCTTTGTGACATTAAAGTGTTTATAAAAACTAAATAAAATATGACAGAGGTGCTGTTTTAGTCTACGTGGTGTTCTTTTGCACACATTATGTGTATTTATTTATTGTGTATGCTCAACTGCACTTAACAATACCAATTTCAGACCCATCCCTGAGAATTGTATCAAAACACAACTATCTACAGAATACTGATTATACACAAATATCTGCCACTAGAGTATGAGCAGAGTGAGTGCAGAGTGAGTGCAGAGGGCTGTGCCTATTTACACACCCCATACCAGATTTGCATATGTAGTCCTTTCACGGTTACTTCCAATTTTTCTGAAGCCCTGAAAGTTCTACTCCCGGGATATTCCTCCGCCTCATTCAAACAAAGCTTAGAAAATTACACCAGAGGGCCAACGCACCGAATTTGTACACATCCAGTGTAATAAAATTTTCCGTAAGAACTGGTTCTTACTAGTATTTCCAACAAATCTATTTTCTCTCCATCTTTATTCATATTAGTTAATAATAAAATATTGTAATTCATAGATAAAATATAAGTATATGTTCATTTTAACCAAAAAAAATGGTATTGTTATGTTAACACAAGCATAAAAAACACTTGTAATATATGGTTATTTAGGAAGAAACCAAACATGCCATACATTGTGTTTTTTTAAAGGTTTTTTATTAAAAAAGTGTGAAGAAACTGCGAATGGACTATAATCCGTTTTTTTGGGCTAGGAATTTACTTTTTTTTTTTCCGAGTTTTAACCTTTATTTTGTGGTATATTTTTGTTGTAGATTTGAGAAAATATTAATATGAGTAGTATAGGCCTACTTGTAATAGGTGCTTTAAAAAATTATTGTATTTTGTTAAACTATTTTTGCACCTCTCACTACTATATTTTGTTATTTAACTATAACTTGCACTTTGTCACATTTTTCTTTTTGATATTTAAATTATAACATTACAGTAACATACTTATTCAAATCATGAGAGTATGGATTGTAGCCTAATTTCCAAAGAATTTTACAATAATAAACATAAAAATACATTTCTATAAGAAACACAAAAAAACATAATTATTTTTTAAAAAATTACAATTTTTGTACACAAAATTTAGACTTCTATTAGGGTTGGAAATCTGCGTAAAAAGCTTTGTAGAAAACTTGGAACATGTATAATACATATAAAACTAAAAAACCAAGTGTAATCATTTTTGCCTCAAATTATTTACACATGCTGCTTTTTAACTGAATTAACACTGTTTTTAAAGTGTGTTAAACAAATCTTTCACACACTTTTCCACAATGTATATATGGAATTTTCGGGATACGACCCTTTGTGGATAACTAACGTGTTTTAAAATTGATGGAACTTTTTATGACTAGTGAATAAGATATTAACAAGAAATAGAGTACAGAGAATGTACACTACCTTTACTGTGGTATGTCATGCAAAATACTCAATTAGAATTTAACAGTAACTTCCAAAGTTACAAAAAAAAAAAAGGTCACAATAATATGCATGTTATATCACAAAGAACAAAAAAAATTTACAGAAAGTCCACACTATAAAAGTAATAAACAAACTACCACGAGCTATTTGACAAACATGTTAATTTTGTGGTTAAGTTCTTTACTTTATATAATGCTAAAAACGACTTTAGCTGTACTAACTTCTTGCATACTTTTTCTCTAACCTTACAAACTGTCAAAGTATTGAAAATAGTATATATTTTTTACATTTTTAATTTGAATGAATTACTAAAGCTGCTTAGTAATTATTACCTTGAACTATTTAAGCTTGTAAACAGCTAATTTACGTATCCTAATATTTTACATTTTGTAAACTTCATAACTAATATATTTTTATTTCTAAGCTTATTTTATATCTATTACCTGACAAACTTAACTTACTTTATCAAGTTTTCAGGGAATAAATTACAAGTCTTATGCTGCTATAATCTTGAATTAAAGTAAAATTTAAATTAGGAGTAAGATGTCTTAATGTGATGTACGTTAATATTTGGTTGCTTATCAGTCTTGCTTTCGCGTAATCATTGAAGTAAATATTGTGGAAGTGTTTTTCTACCTGAAAAAATTTTCTCACTGTAGAAAAAGGGGCTACAGGAGTGTAGCGACTGGAGTGTTCACCTCCCACCAAGGCAAACCAGGTTTGATTCCCAGCATGGTTGCTCCCGGAATTTCGCAAGTGGGAATCTTGCTGGACAAAGTCGCTGGTCGGTGGGTTTTCTTTGGGATCTCCCATTTCCCCCACCCTTGCATTCCAGTGCTGCTTCATTCTCACCTCATTTCACCCTCATCTCCTCTCAAGACCTCATTGTTAAGAGCCGCCCAAATCTCTTGATTCAACTCCCGTTTTCCTCATCTGTGTATTCTGGCGCTGCTCCACTTTCAACTCTGGGGTTGTTGTGATGTAGTGGTTAGACTACTCGCCTCCCACCTAGGTATACCAAATTTTATTCCCGGTGGGGTCACTCCTGATTTTTGTATGTGGGCATTGTGCCGAACGATGCCGCTGGTATCTGTCAGGATATGCCCTATGGCCTGACTTTCCTCATTTTCAAATATTTGACCTAAAAATTAAGCAACAGTGAAACAAAAACAAATCCAAGATGGAAGGAGGTAGCTACTTAAGGGTCACCAAAATCTCTTAACTCCACACTACTCCATGTAGAATTCCTCGGGTTTTCTACCTGTTTTTTGCAATTTATAATGTGTATAACGCATGTTTTCTACATTGTGTATGATACATGCCCATCCCTGATTTTTATTTATGACTACCAAGCAGAATTAAAGTGAAGGAATAAATAAAAAATGGTGTATTAATTAAATGTTAAAAACATATCAGTATACAATAATTAAAGGCAGCTCACAGAAGGCAACAGACTTTATATTAAATAAAAAATTTTAATAATTCAATATACAAGAACAATACCATTGAAGATATATTAATAATTTTAGGAAGTTTATAAAATACTTTGTTGCACAATACTACACAACTTTCTATTTAGTCACAAATATTCCTACAACATTTAATGGTGTTTGTGTAATTTTTAACACCATATTTGATTTGCAGCTGGCTTATTCATAATTGCATGGTGATGCATATTTTCTATTCTGACATCATTCTCAGTACTAACAAAATTCACCCGGTAAAAAAGTAAATGAAATTAAAACATTCATGGTGGCCCGAACTTACATATTTGTTAACTCAAAAGCGCTGAAATACGTCGGCCTCAAAGCAATTTCAAATTAACCGCGTCAATTCGCTGCCATTTTGTTTCACAGCCGCGTATTGATTAGTGGCGCGCGCTGTGCTCTGGTGTCAACTGCGCGAAGCTACTCGCACAAAGCGGCGNTCACAGCCGCGTATTGATTAGTGGCGCGCGCTGTGCTCTGGTGTCAACTGCGCGAAGCTACTCGCACAAAGCGGCGGAGGTGTCTAGCGGTTGGCAGTGTCTCCAGGTCCGGCAACCGTCCATTCGAAACTCGATCTGTGAGCTCGGCAGCTGGGATGCNTTAGCGGTTGGCAGTGTCTCCAGGTCCGGCAACCGTCCATTCGAAACTCGATCTGTGAGCTCGGCAGCTGGGATGCTATTTTCACACCGCAAGCCGGTGGCTTATTTATAGAAAATGGCTGATCTCCTAAAACAAATTTGGAACTGGCTGTCGGCGGGATGGAGCAATATGGCCGACTTGGCTGATAGAATAGACGATCTGATCTGTAGCTTCGAGGGAGGTAGCGAAACGACAATGGACACTGTAGCAATGTTGATTTTCGGGTGGATGATATTTGGGCTGTTCGTGCTCGTCGTCGGCAGGTACATATATTCGAGGTTCATCAGTATTTCCGACGGCAAAGACAAGCCGGTAGCCTCGGAAGCGTCCGCGAAGCCGACGACAACCACTGCCGCGGCCGTCAGCGAAGATGCTGCCGTGTCGGCCAGTGCGCCGCCCCTGTCGACGTCGGCCCCCAAGTCCGGGGGCGGCAGAGCCGGCGCCACCGTACCGCCAACACCCCCGATACGACGCCGGATAAACGCTAAAAGGACAGCTCCTTCGCCGTCGCGTTCTTCGGTGGTGCCTCCGCCTCTGGCCACGGGACCCGATAACGAGTGCGTGCACTGGGTCAACGAGGTGTTCTACTGGCTCTACTCCGACCTCGTCGTCGTCAACGAGATCCTCAACGTGTGGATCCAGTCGCTGAACGAGTTCACGCAGAAGTCAGTTGCTGAGGTAAGTTTACGACTTTCACAGAATTCGTGCGTGTCTAACGAGGTACCGCAATACGTGGTATAATATTTACAATTCAGTATTGTAACAAATAGTTTTCCTTATTGCTGCAGTTGTTAAACGTACTTAAATATTTTGCTAAATAATGCAGCATAACATTCGAGGGGGAGGTGGTTTGCCACTGATAGTCATATAGACTCGTGTTCTTAATTTATCAAGATATATAATACAATAATTTAAAACACGTGGTTTCAGTCATTTATTATCTGGCCAATTTGACTTCTGCAATTTACCTGCATGTTTATATAGGCCATAGCGTATCTCCCCTTATTTTCCCATNTATCTGGCCAATTTGACTTCTGCAATTTACCTGCATGTTTATATAGGCCATAGCGTATCTCCCCTTATTTTCCCATCTGTTTTACCGGGGATCACTAATGTGAATGAGCGTGTAGTTTTAAATGTTTTCTCAGATAACACACATGCATGGTTTAAATACTTGCATGTTAGTTCGCCTGCGTTTTTAAATTGTCATAGTTTTTATTTTCAGACGTAGTAGCGCTTGCCAAACTCAATTTGAACTGAGATGCTATAAATTTCCAAATTTATGGAATCATTATAACAAACCTTAATATTTTTCAAATTCAGCGCGTAGCTCATTTTATGCGATTTTGACCCCACGTGTTCACTGTTATGAATGACGTAATCACCGACGTTATAATTTTACCCACCTGTGAAAGTTGTTTGGGTTCTGAGTGAGGAGGCGAAGCTAAGAAAACACGTGAAATATATATACATAATTAATATACTACAAGTGCGGATGAGAGTGTATTTATTTGCAAACAGATTTTCACGTATCCTTTTATTGCATGTATATCACAACGTTTAAATGTCTTTTGAAATCTAACAAATTCCTGTTGATATTCTGTTTTGACTTAAGTGTAGACAAAACTTCCCGCGTAAAATTTGTTTGTTCTTATCGTTCTAAGACACTTTTATAAGCAAATTAGAAAATTCGGGTGCCACTACGAATTAGCGTGTTTTTAATCCCACCCAGCCTTTACGCAGTCTTCCAAACCGAATTTCGGGGTGGCAACTAAGTGGAGTGATGTTTTATATAAATTTTAATATATTTTTTTACGTACGCATTATTTTAAATATAGATATTATCTGAGCAATTGTACCTGTGTTATACACACGCTATGCCTAGCCTCAGTTATGTTTTATTGCATCTGTTTAATTTATTTTCCATAAATGCAGGGTCACTCCTGGGGGGATATTGGGACACATCCCTTCCCTTCTCAAATGAAAATAAAATATTCTAAATTAAACTTCGAAAAAAAATTGCTAGTTTTACTTTTTTAAATAAAAGAAATGTATGATCCCCCTTCAGCATGAAGGATGTTTATAGAATTTTGTGGTTCAACGTCTGTATATTAGCCCATTGATTGTAAATAATTTTTTGAGCTAAACATAAGTAAACTGATATCTTTAATTTTTCACATATGAGAAATTTGCAATTTCTCTTGAACACTGAGGTTTAAAGCATTTTGTAGTTCAGTCTCTTTATATTAGCCCATTGGCTGTACATTTTTTAAAATTAATTTTTAATACACACTTCAAAAGAGTTTTGTCTCGCCTGTTGTTTGGTTGCTCATGAAGGATGTTCACTGGAACAGCAGTCACATTATAGGCTATTCACTGTAAAGTGAGCACTTTGGAAAGCCATCTCATTTGGAATACATCCTGTATTTATTACTTACATAGCAATATTTATCTAAAAAGGTGGTTAAATTTTAAAGAAATGGTTGAAACAAAAAACTAGGATCTCAAAAGTGCTCACTTTAATGTGAACATTCTATACAAAGATGCATCATGACTGGCAGGTAGTATACCGTACAGGGTGTGTATTTTCATCCCATACTTTCTCTTGCACCATGAGAAACATAGTAACTCGGTAATCCCGGTGGAGCAAAACTTTTTTTGAGGGTTGTAATAAGACTTTTTTATTCTTTTTCAAAAAATTAATTTGTAATTCTCCCTTTCCCTGTTATTCTCCCTTTCCCTCCCACCACGAAGTAAATTTCGGGCTACGCCCCTGCATAATAGTAAAGCCATACAAATGGCATAATATAAGGTTTCACATTGAACTTACACATTGACAAGTCTGTTACTGCATATAAATAATGTAAAGTCAACATTTAATTAACAATACATCAGAATTTTGTATGATACAAACCCGAATCTATTTTATATACCGGTATTCGTATTATAAGGATAGTCTACGTGCAGACGCTGATAAGTCCAGCTGATTGACACTACGTAAAAACAATGACATAAAGGTTCACAATTTCAGCTTCATTTTGCCCTTGTTAAAACGAAAATAACTGAGAGAACAGTACATGTGCGTAAAATAAATAAAAATAAACAAAGTAACACGTACAGGGAAAATGTCCTGAAAATGAAAAGGACGACAGTTTCAGTTACATAATCTAATACAAGTTAATTTGAAGGAAAAAAAGTTTTGATATCACGGCAGGAGAATTGTAATATTTGAAATCAAATTAGGCGTACTTTTTTTTCAATTAACTTGGTCAACCTACGTAGTAAGAGAACGTGGATTGTATCTTGCACTCTTTGCTCATGTGTTTTATGGAATTCACAACATGTCGAGGTGCCAAATTTATGTAAGCCTATATATTTTTGTGTTTGTTTTTTGTCAAGGAACTTTCAGGTTAACGGGAAATTATATCACGAAATCGGATGTATAGAGAAGATAAGAAGGAACGACAAGATGGAAAGCACATTTCAGAGTGATTGGTGCTTGGAGTATTTCTCAGGGTAATGGGTAGAGCATATTCATGTTTTCAACCCCTCCCAAGTGGCGATCCGCTGATCACGTTTTCCGTCGCACCGTTATGCATGTAGGCTGAAGACGCTAGGTCCGCAAGTTAAAATGAGGTTCCGAGCCAATTGACCACTGTGTGCCTTGCATATCTATCTAGTCGTTGCTTGGGTGAGCTCCTAACAAAATCACTGGGGCGTGAGCGATCATTGCCGTAGAGAATCCATATATATTTTGGCGAGAAATACATTTTCAAGAGGAAAACAATTTGGGGAAATAATTTTTATACGTGATAAGAATTTATGCATTATTATTATTTATAAATACACACCCACCACCTTGCATTTTATTTCAAAGTGTGTATTCACGTCTAAGGAATGTCGTCAGAAGGCGGTGGCCCATCCGTAGTCCGTCGAAAGTTGGTCTGGGAAATATTTGACGGATGGACGGATAGATAGTTACCCTACGATTGGCTGACGGTCACGTGACCGACGCACATAGGAGCATTTGTATCAAAAACAGGACAAAAATATTTTATGGATTTTTAAAGATAACACGGTAAAAATGCAGGATCTGGTGAAAATTAGATATATATTAAATCAAAATACTGGTCCTCTTCTTCCTCCATGTCGTTATCATTATCGCGCATAGCCGAAGCACTTGAGATCAGCATTACCATGGCCTCTCTTGAGAAAGGCTTACTTTTTTTATGTTGCCTTGGCTTGCTACAACCCAAGATTGGGTCTGAACTTAATAAAAGTCGGCTGATAACTTCTTTATTGCACCGTTTTCTTGTTGGTGAGATTGTAAAGTTTATTATTTTTGACGCGTCTGTATTACCAGACATACGTTGACTCACCTGAGCAGCATAGGTAAACTGTTCGGTAGATACCTGCATCCGCAATTACTTTGTCTTACGACGCTTACTACGCTCAGTCAATTCATCAAATGCATTTGATGGTCTACCTCGTTTTTGCTTAGCCCAAGTAGGCAATTTCGTGGGACATGCGAACCATTTTTCGTTTTTTTTTTTTGGCAAAAAAACTATCTTCTTTGTATTTAGCAGCAACCCATTTCTTCTTAAAATCACTTCTAAAATTATTCAATGTATGATTTAAAACGTTTTTTTTTTTTCATTATCTGGGCACTTGGTAATTTTTTTAAGGTATTCTTGCAAAAACGCCATCTTTTCGTCGATTTTTGACCTTTGACATTGTCGCTTTATGTCATATAATTCTTTTTTGTCAATTCCAAGACCACCTCTTAAGAATCTGAAAGAAAAGTGACGAAATGTAAAGATTTAAAAATAATGATTTATTTACTCAATGTCTTTAGTGTAATGGTATTCAAAAAAAGCTAAAGAATACGGACCGGTTTTTAATATAATTATTTTGTGGATATTCTATAACAACCATTGGCCGACAACCTTCGATACGCAAACAAAAACACTATTTAATATTTTTATTAAGTAAAATCTGAGACTTTGTTAGGCATTACATTCCTAGGGCAGTATTTGTTTTTATTTTTATAGTTAACTAATTAAATAATAATTAAAAATAAGGTACATACCCTCTTCTTCCATTTCAAAAAAAAACTTTTGTTCCAAACAACACCAAAAACTAATAAAATTCACTGCAGAAATGCGGGTAATTAAGTGAAACGCCAAGAACTAATCACGTACAGTTCACGAACGACACGTTCAGACTGTCAGTGACGCAAATGAGCGGAGCGCGGGAACATTTTACGTCTGTTATCTAGTGTGCCAACCACTTAGCTCTAAAAACATTCAATTAGCTCAAAAAACATTCCATTGCAGCGGAGTTTTGACGATCTTTATGATTTCCACTTAATACCGGTTTTTTGATACGATTACTCGTACGTGCGACTGACGGACGCGACGGATGGTTGAGAGTCCAGCTTTATTGAATTCAACTTATTGAATACAGAAAGTTTTAACATACACTTCAATCATTTGAATTCATTAGAAATCGAATTACTACTTAAGATTTTGAAAAACTTTTCCCACATTCAGCTGTATTCAATTAATATTAAAGTGGCAACTTAAAAATTTCTCTGCAAATATTTCAGTTAAAAAATAATTTAAGTTCAGTTTTTTTTTTCAAGCCTTTACAAACCATACACTTTTTTAAAATAAGAAATTGTAACTTATCTACTTTGCATAAAATAAATACCTATATGCAATTTTTTTTGTAGCTTAAATACGCATAAATTACTGTATTAACGTCTGTATATTAGCCCATTGATTGTAAATAATTTTTTGAGCTAAACATAAGTAAACTGATATCTTTAATTTTCACATATGAGAAATTTGCAATTTCTCTTGAACACTGAGGTTTAAAGCATTTTGTAGTTCAGTCTCTTTATATTAGCCCATTGGCTGTACATTTTTTAAAAATTAATTTTTAATACACACCTCAAAAGAGTTTTGTCTCGCCTGTTGTTTGGTTGCTCATGAAGGATGTTCACTGGAACAGCAGTCGCATTATAGGCTATTCACTGTAAAGTGAGCACTTTGGAAAGCCATCTCATTTGGAATACATCCTGTATTTATTACTTACGTAGCAATATCTATTTAAAAAGGTGGTTAAATGTTAAAGAAATTGTGGTTGGAAAAAAAACTAGGATCTCAAAAGTGCTCACTTTAATGTGAACAGCCTATACAAAGATGCGTCATGACAGGCAGGTGGTATACCGTACAGGGTGTGTATTTTCATCCCACACTTTCTCTTGCACCATGAGAAATATACTAACTCAGTAATCCCGGTGGAGCAAAACTTTTTTGAGGTGTGTAATATGACTTTCTTATTCATTTAAAAAAAAATTAATTTGTAATTCTCCCTTTTCCTCCCACCACGAAGTAAATTTCGGGTTACGCCCCTGCATAATAGTAAAGTCATACAAATTGCATAATATAAAGTTTCACATTGAACTTACACACTGACAAGTCTGTTACTGCATATAAATAATGTAAAGTCAACATTTAATTAACAGTACATCAGAATTTTGTATGATGCTAACCCGAATCTATTTTAATATACCGGTATTCATAGTGTGGTTGATATTACAAGGATAGTCTACGTGCAGACGCTGATAAGCCCAGATGATTGACACTACGTAAAAACAATGACATAAAGGTTCACAATTTCAGCTTCATATTGCCCTTGTTAAAACGAAAATAACTGAGAACAGTACATGTACGTAAAATAAATAAAAATAAACAAAGTAACACGTACAGGGAAAATATCATGAAAATGAAAAGGACGACAGTCTCAGTTACATAATCTAATACAAGTTAATTTGAAGGAAAAAAAAAAAGTTTTGATATCACTGCAGGAGAATTGTAATATTTGAAATCAAATTAGGCGTACTTTTTTTCAATTAACTTTGTCAACATTTGGGAGACCTACGTAGTAAGAGAGCGTGGATTGTATCTTGCACTCTTTGCTCATGTGTTTTGTGGAATTCACAACATGTCGAGGTGCCAAATTTATGTAAGCCTATATATTTTTGTGTTTGGTTTTTGTCAAGGAACTTTCAGGTTAACGGGAAATTATATCACGAAATCGGATGTATAGAGAAGATAAGAAGGAACGACAAGATGGAAAGCACATTTCAGAGTGATTGGTGCTTGGAGTATTTCTCAGGGTAATGGGTAGAGCATATTCATGTTTTCAACCCCTCCCAAGTGGCGATCCGCTGATCACGTTTTCCGTCGCACCGTTATGCATGTAGGCTGAAGACGCTAGGTCCGCAAGTTAAAATGAGGTTCCGAGCCAATTGACCACTGTGTGCCTTGCATATCTATCTAGTCGTTGCTTGGGTGAGCTCCTAACAAAATCACTGGGGCGTGAGCGATCATTGCCGTAGAGAATCCATATATATTTTGGCGAGAAATACATTTTCAAGAGGAAAACAATTTGGGGNGTGAGCGATCATTGCCGTAGAGAATCCATATATATTTTGGCGAGAAATACATTTTCAAGAGGAAAACAATTTGGGGAAATAATTTTTATACGTGATAAGAATTTATGCAATATTATTATTTATAAATACACACCCACCGCCTTGCATTTTATTTTAAAGTGAGTATTTCCCGTCTAAGGAATGTCGTCAGAAGGCGGTGGCCCATCCGTAGTCCGTCGAAAGTTGGTCTGGGAAATATTTGACGGATGGACGGATAGATACCCCAAATGAGCGGAGCGCGGGAACATTTTACGTCTGTTATCTAGTGTGCCAACCACTTAGCTCTAAAAAACATTCCATTGCAGAGGAGTTTTGACGATATTTACGATTTCCACTTAAGACCGGTTTTTTGATACGATTACTCGTACGTGCGACTGACGGACGCGACGGATGGTTGAGAGTCCAGCTTTATTGAATTCAACTTATTTAATACAGAAAGTTTTAACATACACTTCAATAATTTGAATTCATTAGAAATCTAATTACTACTTAAGATTTTGAAAAACTTTTCCCACATTCAGCTGTATTCAATTAATATTAAAGTGGCAACTTAAAAATTTCTCTGCAAATATTTCAGTTAAAAAATAATTCAAGTTCAGTATTTTTTTTCAAACCTTTACAAACCATACACTTTTTTTTATAAGAAATTGTTACTTATCTACTTTGCATAAAATAAATACCTATATGCAATTTTTTTTGTAGCTTAAATACGCATAAATTACTGTAT
>NQII01003245.1:352564-368101 GCA_002778355.1 Clitarchus hookeri | reverse complement strand
GAAGTGTCTGTAGGTGGAAGTGTCTGTGGGTGGAAGTGTTTGTGGGTGGACGTGTCTGTGGGTGGAATAGTCTGTGGGTAGAAGAGTCTGTGGGTGGAAGTGTCTGTAGGTGGAAATGTTTGTGGGTGGAAGTGTCTGTAGGTGGAAGTGTCTGTGGGTGTTACAGGAGCTTATGTTGTTTTAGTTACTGGATACCAACTACTTCAGTGACTACAGTTAGTGCAGAATTGAGATCAGAGGTCCGAATAAAATATTAAATACGAGGAAAATTTCAGATTTTAAATTCGTCATATCCAATATCTAAAACATAATGGTTGCCACTTTGCATAAACAGTTTGTTGGCACGACCATGTTTACGAATATTCAGCATGGCTGTCGCAATACTTAACAAGGCTGTAGGTATAATTAACATGGCTGTCACCATAATCAATAATCAACATGGTCATCCTCCAAATGGAATGTGAGAGCATGAATGCCTGACCAACTTGCTCTATACACTATATCTTATCAACTGAAGTGCCAGAATCCCCTTTTATATATTAGTCATCTTAAGATAAATGCAGGAAATAAGTTCGTATTAAATAAACTATTTCTGTAATACAAAATAAAGATATAAATATCCTGCTGTAGACAATAAATATGCAGGTAATAGTGACGTGATAGTTGACGTCCACAGTTCGAATACAGGTTTGGGTTTCGGAACCTATTTGAAGATGTTAATTATGTCTGTATGTGAGCATCTAAATATGTATGTACTCACACGCTACTGTAATCATATTTCAAGCATTTCTTATTTGAGAATCATGGTGTTTTGACCTGATTTCGAAACATTAGCAATTAAAGCTATAATAATTTCCCCCCACAGTTATACCAAATTCTTTAGTTTTTCATACTGATGTGAGAATGTTAGGAATATTCTTACGCATGGGGGAAATACGAATGGATGTACACGGAAACAAAATAAAGTAAAAAAAAAAAACTAATAGTTAGTTTGGTACATGGAGATGGGGAAGATAAATTCTCAGGATGTCTCAAACTGTCTAACAGTGTTGGAACATAGAAATTAAAGTAANACATGGAGATGGGGAAGATAAATTCTCAGGATGTCTCAAACTGTCTAACAGTGTTGGAACATAGAAATTAAAGTAAATACTTAAGTGAATTATTTATTGTAAGGTGGGTAGGACCTATAGTCCTGAACTATCTAATAGCTCTGCCTCATCAATAACAGGCGGGGGTAAATGAGGCTATTTTTGGGTATCCTCCACTGAAGGCATACGACCAGCCATCTGGCGAAACACAGACTGCTGAGAATTCACAAACCAACCCGTAGCAGGTGACCCGCCGAGCCGCACTTATCCTTTTAAGACCGTTCAAGAGCCTAGTTGTTTTGTACATATTTATCACATTACATACTTTTTCGCTGTGATGTGACATAATGTACTGGAACAAAAGGTACGGCAATGACAGATTATCAGTTTTCAAAAATAAAAAGAGTATTTTCCTGTGAAAATCTATGCGGTTCGTCTGTATTCCAATTTTAACTCAAGTCAAAATAGCATGTGAACAAAGTGTTGGATTTTAAAGAGATTGTAACATACCAGTCATGTGACTTCCAGAAACACCTGAGCTAAAAACTTAGTTAGCGTTCGTTATCATTTAAAAATTCGTGCGGATCAAGATTTTAAGTTAAAACTATTATATTTACGGGAAAAAAACACGATGTGTGTTATTTTTCAAATGATACGGCATTTTCATAAAAATAATAAGTTTTATCATATCAAGAAATTGTAAAATATCCTAAAAATTCAGAAAAAAATACATTAACTCTTGAACACCCTTAGAATACATTGGACCAAAACATACAATTGCATAGTAATAACACATTCAAGCCATTCTCTTGTATACTGTTGAATATTCTCACCGCAACTTGAATTCTGATTGCTTGGTTTCTCTCATGGTCTTCTATGTGCAAACTACTAGAAGTCTCAATAGCCGTACTTCAAAAAGAGAATTGTATCTGCATCTAAACACTCTTAGAAGTATTTGTGTAAACAGTTTATTTTAAAAACCAATAATAAACCAATATATAAAGTATATAAAATATTTTAAACTGTATTGAGAATGAAACTTGTAAGCTTTCTTTTCTCACGTCACTACAGGAAAATGTTTTTACGATGGTCTATACACAGCATACGTCTAATCGGCGAGGTCGCAAGATAACCTAGCATTATCTATACTGGCTAATTACTCACAGCCACGGATGAGAAATAAAGGATGTAGATAAGAAAGTCTTGAGGCGTAATTCATTTTTGTTTTTTCGCGAAGAGCAGCGCCTGCTAGATTATTCGGAAAAATCCGCTAATGGTTGGTAACCACAAACTGAATGTACACTAGAGAGAAGATTTTACAAAAAAAAAGTTTCGATGTCGTTTCTTATGGCGAAAGCTTAATGTGATGATATCATACGATTTTTGTAAAATAAGGTGAGTGCGACATAGTCTCATCGACAGCGGGTCATTAGAGACAGCCAAATTTACGACACAAAAAACAACTACAATTTTTTTCCTTTCGGGAAAGGTTAACTTGTGGTTACACGAACAGGTACCCACAGCTACACTGTTTAAAATTGGTTATATGTTCCAACAAAATACGTTATACTCTTTGTATGCATACATATTCATGTAGTGTCACAGTGCTATTACTCGTTACTCGAAATGTAATAAAATTTAAACTCGCGCTATTCTGTCGTAAAGTAACGTAACAGGTGCAGAAAACCAAATTTTATTTCCTCCATCTTATGTTTACTCTAAGTTGCCAATGATCAAATTGAAAAATAATAACAGCTAGTTTATTCTTGGTATTTGTATCATTGCCATAGTTTGAGGAGGGAGGGGGAGGAGGCAAGGGGTGCAGCTGCACCTACCATTGCATCATGTCAACAGGGAAATAAAGAATAATCTTGCCAATTTATACTTAAAATTTGCATGTTTGGAACGACCACGAAATTCTAAAAAGATGTTTATTATAATGTAGACTATTTGTAATGACTAAGATGAAATATATTCTAAAATTTCTTTAATGTCGCAAAAGTGGATTTTGCTGTTTGCACCTTCAATAACCTAACCCTTGCGCACGCTTATGATCATTGAGGTAAGCAAATTTTTTTCAAAATTGAATAATATTATTTGGTTTAGAAACAGGCACGAATTTATAAATTGTATAATATAATCGGGGAGGGAAGACAGATAAATTGACTACACAAACACATATATGCACCAGTAGGCATAAACGACAACAATGTATTTTTACCAGTCACCACCCCTACTACTCCACAAGTTACAAACTACCAAAAAAAAAACCAATAGTATTAGTTCATGATTAACATGAATAGAGGAAAAGGAAATTTTGCACATCGGGACATGGGAGCGGAGCATCGGAGCTGTGTGTGCTCTGTCATTCCGGTCGGCCGGCGGCCACCTTGGATCCAGGAGACCTGGACCCTGACCTTGGCCATGGTAACTTTTAACCTTTAAAACTCAGAAAATAAAATAAAAAATCCCAAAACGAGAGGCACCTGCAGTCGTATTCTGATCTCGCGCGCACGGCCAGTCGCGCTCCACCAGGTGTTGAATTGGACTATGCCCCAGCGAGCGCACTGTCCGAAGTGTTTTTTGGGATGGGCATTGAGGAGGAGGGGTACGCTTGTCCCTCCAGCAGTTTGTTTCATTTATCACGCAAGCCAACTTTAATTAATAGGATAATAAACAAGATATCTGCATGCACAAGTCAACACCAGGGAAGACCCATATTTTCAAGGGGACCCGGGTGCGATACTCAACTCGTTCGGCCCGAATTTCTTTTTTAAAAATCACTTTAGGTGAATGCCGGGATGATAAAATTTACTTTTATTATTATTTTCCTTGCACACCGCCTAGATAATGAAAGCTCACCTGTTAATTGGGATATTTCGGTATCTGTGTGAGTGTGTGTGTGTAGGTGCGTGTGTTTGACGTATGAGCAAGTGGATAAGAATAGTTCTTCCTCTCTTATTTCTTAGTTTCATAGCATCACAATATATATTTGTTTCGCCGGAATTAATTAAAAAATTCACTTTTCTATACGAAAATAACATAGGTGGATTTTGAGCCATAATTTATTTACAAGAAAAATTGTACACAGAATTAATTTTCTACATTCGGAATTGATTAACATAATTCTAAAATTGTGACGTCTCCGTAATCCACTNTTATTATTATTTTCCTTGCACACCGCCTAGATAATGAAAGCTCACCTGTTAATTGGGATATTTCGGTATCTGTGTGCGTGTGTGTGTGTAGGTGCGTGTGTTTGACGTATGAGCAAGTGGATAAGAATAGTTCTTCCTCTCTTATTTCTTAGTTTCATAGCATCACAATATATATTTGTTTCGCCGGAATTAATAAAAAAATTCACTTTTTTATACGAAAATAACATAGGTGGATTTCGAGCCATAATTTATTTACAAGAAAAACTGTACACAGAATTAATTTTCTACATTCGGAATTGATTAACATAATTCTAAAATTGTGACGTCTCCGTAATCCACTNTTGTACACAGAATTAATTTTCTACATTCGGAATTGATTAACATAATTCTAAAATTGTGACGTCTCCGTAATCCACTGGCTGCAATTTGCTTTAAATGTTTCGCATTTGTCAAGTCTTTCCTTATATGTCTCGACGAGGTTGAAGGGTGGTAAATGAGAGCTGTATGGGCGTGTCTTTGCTGGAATTCGAATTGTGGTATAAATATGCATGGTGGACTGGCATCTCGGGAATGAAACTATGTTTCAGTTCGCGTAATTCATAAAGAGAGAATACTATTGACACCTGCTGGATAAGAGGGCGCACTCATAAAAATAAACATGTTCGCACGTCACTTTTCATTCGGCTAAAGTAACGTAGCAGTGTGGATTGGCCTCTGAAGGGGATGGTGAGGGTGTTTTACAGTGGATAAAATATATATCTTAATAGAGCGAGTGCACACGAATGTATGAAAATACTTAAATGTGTTTGCCGAAAACTTTTTATGATTTTGTACTTGTGGTGGTTCTACATTTACGCTAGCGTCTCCTCACGGTATATACACTGAAGAGCCAAAAAAACTGGTACACCTGCCTAATATCGAATAGGGCCCCCGCGAGCACGCAGGAGTGCCGCAAGATGACGTGGCATGGACTATACTAATGTCTGAAGGTATGCAGGAGGCAATTCACACCATGAATCCCGCAGGGAAGTTCACAAATCCATAGGAGTGCGAGGTGGTGGATATCTCTTCTGAACAGCAGGTTGCAAAGCTTCCCAGATATGCTCAATAATGTTCATGTCTGGTGATTTGGGTGGCCATGGAAGTGTCTAAAGTCAGAAGAGTGTTCCTGGAGCCACTCAGTACCAACTTTCGACGTGTGGGGTGTCGCATTGTCCTGCTGGAATTGCCCACGTCCGTCGGAATGCNGAGCCACTCAGTACCAACTTTCGACGTGTGGGGTGTCGCATTGTCCTGCTGGAATTGCCCACGTCCGTCGGAATGCTCAATGGACATGAATGGGTGCAGGTGATCGGACAGGATGCTGAACAGTCCTCTGTTGACACGTAGGGTGCGTGGATTNCAATGGACATGAATGGGTGCAGGTGATCGGACAGGATGCTGAACAGTCCTCTGTTGACACGTAGGGTGCGTGGATTCATGAGGATGTCTCCATACCCGTACACGTACATCCGCCCAATACAATTGGAAAAGAGATTCGTCAGACCAGGTAACGTGTTTAAAGTCATCAACAGTCCAATGGCGGTGTTGGCGGGCGCAAGCGAGGCATAAAGCTTTGTGTCGTGTAGTCAGCAACAGTACACGAGTGGGCCTTCGGCTCCGAAAGCCCATATCAATGATGGTCCGTCGAATAGTTCGCACGCTGGCACTTGTTGATGCCCCAGCATTGAAATCTGCGCCAATTTGAGGAAGGGTTGCACGTCTGCCACGTTTAATGTTTCTCGTCAATCGTCGTTTGTCCCGTTCTTTCACGATCTTTTCCCGGCCGCAGCGATGTCGTAGATGTGATGTTTTACCGGATTCCTGATATTCACGGCACACTCGTGAAATGGTCGTACGCGAACATCCTAATGTTATCGCTACCTCGGAGATGCTGTGTCCCATCTCTCGTGCGTCGACTATAACACCACGTTCAAACTCACTAAAATCTTAATAACNACGCGAACATCCTAATGTTATCGCTACCTCGGAGATGCTGTGTCCCATCTCTCGTGCGTCGACTATAACACCACGTTCAAACTCACTAAAATCCTAATAACCTGCCATTGTAGCAGCAGTAACCGATCTAGCAATTTTGCCAAACGCTTGTTGTCTTATATAGGCGCTGCCGACCGTATCGCGTTACTCTGATTGGTTCCATACCTCTGTTATTTGCATACGCATGCCTATACCAGTTTTTTTGGCTCTCCAGTGTATAATAAATTGAGATAATTTCCTTCTTTATTTTCGCATCCCACCAGTGTAATACGGGACAGGTGGTCACCGTACGGAAAAATTAACTAGTTAATTTTTCTTGTTCTGTCTGATTATAATAAATGCACGATTATTTAAAGTTTCAGGATTCGACCAAGGTTATCGATTCCCACCAATTAGGCCCACTTATCTCGTTACGTCACGGAGTGGTTTATCCCCCGGGCCAACGACTGCTCTCTCCTGGTCTACGCCGGCAATAGGTTGCACACAGCCCTTATGCGGTCTCTGTAGTTAATTGACCCTTTAGTTATTAATACAGAGTTAACGAAATAATCTTTCCTCGGACCGTGAATGAAGTTCTTTATATATATGTATATATATATATATATATATATATATATATGTATTATTCTATTACCAGTAGGTCTACAATATTTTAATTCTTAAGTGCTAAGGTAGATATGCACCTTACAACATGAACCATGTGTCCCCCTCTAAATTCACACCTGTACATATCTGCCTCACTCTTCGTGGTCAGTTCACTCTTGAGGAAGATTGTTGTTATAACAATCTTCCTCACGAACAAGGACAGATAGTTATTCCGAGCTTGTATCGAAATTTTATTAACTTTGATGGTGAAAGTTCTTTGGCTCAAATGTCTGCATCTATTTGTTCTGATGAACAATGCATTAATTTTACACCACCTTTTTGGGCAGCTTCTCTGATGAAATGTTCTCTTATGGCGATATAATTTGAGCGAGAACCCACAATAATTGGGTTGGCAGTGAGATTTTGTGTTGCCTGATTATCATTGTAAATTGTATCTGTATCTAGTTTCACGCCCAGGTCATTTGATAACTGTTTCAAGAGTATCGCTTCTTTTGCANCGAAATAATCTTTCCTCGGACCGTGAATGAAGTTCTTTATATATATGTATATATATATATATATATATATATATATATGTATTATTCTATTACCAGTAGGTCTACAATATTTTAATTCTTAAGTGCTAAGGTAGATATGCACCTTACAACATGAACCATGTGTCCCCCTCTAAATTCACACCTGTACATATCTGCCTCACTCTTCGTGGTCAGTTCACTCTTGAGGAAGATTGTTGTTATAACAATCTTCCTCACGAACAAGGACAGATAGTTATTCCGAGCTTGTATCGAAATTTTATTAACTTTGATGGTGAAAGTTCTTTGGCTCAAATGTCTGCATCTATTTGTTCTGATGAACAATGCATTAATTTTACACCACCTTTTTGGGCAGCTTCTCTGATGAAATGTTCTCTTATGGCGATATGATTTGAGCGAGAACCCACAATAATTGGGTTGGCAGTGAGATTTTGTGTTGCCTGATTATCGTTGTAAATTGTATCTGTATCTAGTTTCACGCCCAGGTCATTTGATAACTGTTTCAAGAGTATCGCTTCTTTTGCANGTTGTAAATTGTATCTGTATCTAGTTTCACGCCCAGGTCATTTGATAACTGTTTCAAGAGTATCGCTTCTTTTGCAGCTTCAGTCAAAGACATACACTGGAGAACCAAAAAAACTGGTGTGCGTATGCAAATAACAGAGGTATGGAACCAATAAGAGTAACGCGATGCGGTCGGCAGCGCCTATATAAGTTAACAAGCGTCTGGCAAAGTTGCTAAATCGGTTACTGCTGCTACAATGGCAGGTTATCAAGATTTTAGTGAGTTTGAATGTGGAGTTATAGTCGACACACGAGAGATGGGACATAGCATCTCCGAGGTAGCGATAAATTTGGATTTTCGCGTACGACCATTTCACGAGTGTACCGTGAATATCAGGAATCCGGTAAAACATCAAATCTTCGACATCGCTGCGGCCGGAAAAAGATCGTGAAAGAACGGGACAAACGACGATTGACGAGAAACATTAAATGTGGCAGACGTGCAACCCTTCCTCAAATTGGCGCATATTTCAATGCTGGGGCATCAACAGGTGGCAGCGTGCGAACTATTCAACGGACCATCATTTATATGGGCTTTCGGAGCCGAAGGCTCACTTATGTACCGTTGTTGACTGCATGACACAAAGCTTTACGCCTCGCCTGGGCCCGCCAACACCGCCATTCGACTGCTGATGACTGGGAAGGAAACACGTTGCCTGGTCTGACGACTCTCGTTTCCAATTGTATCGGGTGGATGGACGTGTACGAGTATGGAGACATCCTCATGAATCCATGGACCCTAAATGTCAACAGGGGACTGTTCAAGCTGGTGGAGGCACTGTCATGGTATGGGACGTGTGCAGTTGGCGTGAAATGGGACCCCTGATGCGTCTAGATACGACTCTGACAGGTGACAGATACGTAAGCATCCTGTCCGATCACCTGCACTCATTCATGTCCATTGTGCATTCCGACGAATGTGGACAATTCCAGCAGGACAATGCTACACCACACACGTCAAGAGTTGCTACCGTGTGGCTCCAGGGACACTCTTATGACTTTAGACACTTCCATGGGCCACATAAATCACCAGACATGAACATTATTGAACGTATCTGGGATTCCTTGCATCGTGCTGTTCAGAAGATATATCCACCGCCTCCCACTCCTATGAATTTGTGGACTGCCCTGCAGGATTCGTGGTGTGGATTGCCTCCTGCATACCTTCAGACATTAGTCGAGTCCATACCACATCGTCNACTGCCCTGCAGGATTCGTGGTGTGGATTGCCTCCTGCATACCTTCAGACATTAGTCGAGTCCATACCACATCGTCTTGTGGCACTTCTGCGTGCTCGCGGGGGCTCTACACGATATTAGGCAGGTGCACCAGTTTTTTTTTGGCTCTTCAGTGTATATTCTGCTTCGGCTATAAACAGGGCTACTCTTCCCTATTTCTGTGATGCCTAACCGATTGGTGCATTAGCATATGTATCCAGTGTATGACTTACAATCCATCTTACAGGATCNGTTTCTGTGATGCCTAACCGATTGGTGCATTAGCATATGTATCCAGTGTATGACTTACAATCCATCTTACAGGATCCCCAATCAGCATCACTGAATCCTGTGATCGGTTCACCTGTTTTGACGATGTTAAGTCCAAGGTCTTTGGTGCCTTTAAAGTATCGAAGTAGTCCTTTTTTGCGGCTATCCAATGTTCATTTGAATGGTTGAAATAGAACTGGCTCAACTCTCTTATAGCATGTGCAATGTCCATTCTTGTGACAACTGATAAGTACATGAGTGATACTGTTAGACTCTGATAACGAAAGTTGTCTTGATTTGAATCTGTGGTTGGTGATAATTCCAAACCTGGTTCCATGGGTGTTTCAGCAGGATTACAATCACTCATTCTGAAATTTTTCTAATAAATAGTTTATGTACTTCTTCTGGGATGCGAAGATAGTGTTACTTTCCTGTTGGAATTGTATTCCAAGGCAATACTTAAGATCTCATATTTCTCTCATTTTGTAACTTGACATTACATCCTGTTTCACCTTTTTGACTTTTGATAAGTTGGCAGATGCTATCAAAATATAATCCACATAAACTGCAATTACTATTTTATCTCCCCCTGTCGTCGAATTGTATACACATGGATCAGCATGAGTTGGTTCCTAAGTTAAGTTCTTTCAGTCTAGCATGAAGCTTCTCAAACTATTTTCTTCCAGCTGGTTTTAGACCATAAATAACCTTTTTGAGGAGACATGCCTTTCCTCGTTATCTTTGAGATATTCCATCATTTTCTTGGCTTTATGGAAGANAATAACCTTTTTGAGGAGACATGCCTTTCCTCGTTATCTTTGAGATATTCCATCATTTTCTTGGCTTTATGGAAGAAGACTTTGTCATGGTTTTCAGTCTCTTCAATCATTATTTCATAGAAACATTTTTTCGAGGAATGCTGGATCTCCATGAATACTGTGGTATCTAATTCACCATTTAATAACGCTGTTGATATATCTAATTGGTTAATTTTAAGATTCTCTTCTGCTACCATTTCAAGTAAAAGTATTATTGAACTCAGTTTCANAATAACCTTTTTGAGGAGACATGCCTTTCCTCGTTATCTTTGAGATATTCCATCATTTTCTTGGCTTTATGGAAGAGGACTTTGTCATGGTTTTCATTCTCTTCAATCATTATTTCATAGAAACATTTTTTCGAGGAATGCTGGATCTCCATGAATACTGTGGTATCTAATTCACCATTTAATAACGCTGTTTATATATCTAATTGGTTAATTTTAAGATTCTCTTCTGCTACCATTTCAAGTAAAAGTATTATTGAACTCAGTTTCANGATATATCTAATTGGTTAATTTTAAGATTCTCTTCTGCTACCATTTCAAGTAAAAGTATTATTGAACTCAGTTTCACAACTGGATCATATGTTTCTAAATAATCTCTCCCTGGATGCTGAGCAAATCCTTTTGCTACAAGTCTAGCCTTTCTTCTTTCATGTTGATCTGCTGTGCTTCATCTTCAACTCAGAGGGGGCCAAGGCAAACAGAGACCACCCACCACCCCCACTCCGGCATATAGGATGTAGAAATTTTTTATATGTGTATAATATGTTTTATATTAATCAATCCAACATAGAAAATTTATTTGAACATTTTACTATTACCAGTGATATTTAAAGGTTTTGAGAACATCACATCCAAGGTGTTGAAATGTAAAAATACAACTTAATGTAATTATTGTAAATAAAGTTTTCTCACATTGACCTTAAAAATAAGAATTGCTGCATTGGTGACTGACAAGTAACTAACTAAATCTTAAGTAATAACGATATTGTTAATTAAGTGATTCTTGGTTGTGCTTTTTCCTACAATTTCAAATCCCAACTGCAGTTCTACCATTCTCAAATTTTTATTGATTATATTGTATTTAGGATTCGTTACATTAGATTATCAGCCCCTGATGTTCAACCTTGGGTAGTTTCTTTGTAAACTTAATTATTCATCGACACGAAAAACAGTACAATTTTGATATAACTACAACTAAATAAATAATTTCTAGTGCAATGGTTTTTAACAATGTATATTTCTGAGTAGAAAGTATCTATTACATGTAAACCAAACTAAAGATTTCTGTAAAAACAAAAAAAAAGTGCCAACACTAGCCAATATACCCTAATCAGAACATTGTTTAAAAACCAGGAAAAAATTTCCAGTGGAAAACAAAAAACAAACACATTTTCATTCAAATCCCAAAAAAATAAGGGGTATTATACGTTAAGTAAATCTCCAACATAATCATAAAAACATTTTTTTCAAGGTAACAATAATAAAAAACAAATGTTTAAAACAATTGAGAATATGATAAATATTAAATACAGCAATATTTAATATATAAAACATTAATTATAAGCATGTTAGTTGTTTTTTGCAAAATACATGAACCCTATATTCATTTTTGTTAATGAACTCTGATATTAGTCTTTCAATATCGAGATCATTAGTAAGATTTGCGTACACATGCAGAATACACAATGAATTCAGTCTCTTCTGTTTCATTGTCGTTCGCAGGTAGCTTTTCAGCATTCGGTTGTTACAGATGTGACAGGTGTAACAAGAAGATAATAAAAAAATGTTTCCAGTTCTAGAAAAATAGATATTGTCTCAGGGTGCATATCCCTCATGCGCTATGCATATTCCATTGTTTTTTTACAGTAAGGAGAGAGCTTCTTCTACATTTCAGTCTGATGACGTAGCTGTTGCAGATTGAAATATTTTTCTTGCAAAGTTTCTGTTACCTTATAATTCCATTCCATTGGCTAAGTTGCAAGCGCCTCTTCAAGGTAGGCATATTTTTTGTAGCCGGTTTGTTCAAATCTCCTTTTTATTTATCCAGTAATACTGCCCGGTGCTTCGAAGTACACTTTCCTGTGCAATTTTTCTGGGGATGCAAACTGGTAGTCTGGCACTGCAGATTTCAACTTCTGAAATATTTTTGGAGTCTTTTTGCCTCTTGGTAAAGTCGGGGAAATAAGTTCATATTCTGTGACCTTCGAATCCATCTCTGATCATAGATGGTTGAAACCATCTTTATTCCTTTTTTCACCTCAAACACTTCAAGGCAGCATTTATTGACTCACTAGCACCTGCTTTTTCTTTACTTATTAAGAAGTACTAAAGCTCAGGAATTTCATCAGCTCGAAATTGTTGCTGATCAAAGTTCCCTGATACGTCATTGTGAGAACGAAAAGCCAAGCCTTGACGTGTCGTCAAATACTTCGCAGTTGTAAAAATAGCTCGTTGTGCTACCTGTTTATTTTTTTTTTTTGTTGCTCACTCAGTGTTTTGTTTAGCTGGTTTATAACTAGTGCTTGTTGTAGCAAAAGCAATTTCTCTGTTAATTCCTTATCCATTGAACTATTTCCGTCCTGCGAAGATTTTTCGACAACTTTCTTCTAACGAATGAAACCATCATATATAAGGTTAGACCTGTATTGAGGATTGTGTTGTAGAAGTTTCTTACGCAGTGCTTTAACACAAGTAAAACAAAAGCCGGCATTTTTTTAAGGACTGTAGTCAAGCGAAGGGTATATATACACTGAGCCACATATACTAGAAATAACGAAGACTTCTTCTTCTTTATTTGGGGGAATGTGATCTGGCTGATGAGGCTTGTCATATGTTATGTGGTCATGCTGCAAACTGGCTGATAATACGTCTTCAGGATTGTTACCTAAAATTAATTTAATGTTTTAGTTGTCTTTTAGGTTTAGCCATTTTAATACAGATGCAAAAGTCAGTGTTAATTTCTTTTGTTATTTATAGAAAAGAAGAGGTAAAATTATATTCTGGGACATCAGTAAATTTATAGACATCCACTTTCTACATCATCAAATCTTTTAATGTAACTGTAGTCATTTCGCAGTTGCAGACGAATTTCAGAAAATATCTCAAAAAATTAAAATAAAGTGAAGTCTTCACACAGGCGTTACATGGTATTATAATAAAAATATCAAAATAATTTTGTTTATTTAAATCATAAATTATCTACTCACAATAAAACCTGTGTAATTTTCCGGTTTCTGATTGGCTACATCGCATAGTTGACTGGTGTGTAATGCATGCTCTTAAGGCAGAAATTAAAAAATTTTACATTTCGTAATTACAAGTCATTAGCTAACCAGCATTATTGTCAGTTTCATGATTCACACGTTGTAGTCAATTATGAGTAGATTTAGCATTTCTCAGTATCACAAACATTTTTGAAAGAAATATAAACCATGAGTCACTCGACAATCTGAAGTCTGAAAATGATGAGGGAATTTTGCAAAACTGTGGTCTGAGATACTAACATAAATTTATACACAGGCCTATTACAATAACGTGTGCAGTGTGGTTTAGAAAATGGGTGGTGGCCTACTTTTTGAAAAAAAGAAACTGTATGTGTTCATTAAAAAAAAAAGTGAAATATTCTACAAATTTCAATTTACTTCCAGTAGATACATCACACTGGGATGTTGATAGAGACGGAATAATTTTTCTGTGACACTATTTCATCACAATGTTCCCCTGAAAAAATCAATCCAATTTGATTCATAACAAAAAACGTTCACTGCGCAAATAGAAGAAACCGTATGCATAAGAAATGATTTAATCAAATATTGTAAATGGAAATATTTAATGTCATCTATGCCATAAATACAGACATATTTATTATTCATTGTCTTTTTGTTTAATAAATGGTCAAGTTAAAAAACAGAAGTAAATAGACCACAGAAAAGTTTTCTTTTTAGCATGTACGCTACGAAAATCCCATTTTGTTACATCTTTCACAATTATTTAGCACACAAAACAACATCACACTGGCACAGGACACAAGAATAGCACGGCTCTAGAAGCTATAATCAAAACAGTACATGCACAGGAATTTTAGGAAATGGCTATATTTTCTGTGCGTCGATCCTGTAGTGTGTTATTATGCGCGTGCTATTCGCAGTCATAGCAAGCATCAGTATTGGTCCTGAATTCTACTTTCTGTGCCTGAGCTAAATCAATTGTAGCAGTGCCTTAAGGGATCCGCCTGGTCGCAGCACTTTTGCGCATTGGAGCTCTGAAAGCAAAAGTGCACCGAAGGCGACCGAACCACCCAGACCATATGTCTCGCCGGGTACACATAATTGAGTCTAAAATGATTTTAGGCCAAATGACTTTTAGACCAAGTGCATTTTAGGCCAAATTACTTTTAGACCAAGTGCATTTTAAGCCAAATGACTTTAGGTCAAGTGAATTTTAGACTAGGTGACTTTTAGGTCAGGTGACTTATACGAAGTGAATTTTTAGCCGAGCGACTTTTAGGCGAGATTACTTAGGCCAATTGACTTTTAGGCCAAGTGACTTTTAGTTCAAGTGCCTTTTAGGCCAAGTGACTTTTAGTTCAAGTGATTTTTATGCCAACTAAATTTTAGGCCAACTGACGTTAAGCCAAGTGAATTTTAGGCCAAGTGACTTATATTTTTTAGATTTTTGTTTGGGTGTCGCACTATCTTAGTTTCTTTTCTATCCTTCGGTAGAAAATTTCACCGCTCGATAGCACCTTACTGCATTTCCGGTAGTCCTTTCAGCTGCTATCAGTAGTTCCGAAAACATCTGCTTATTTGGCTTGACAACTACCAAAGCTGTGGTTTAGACGAAGGTGTTGACACTGTTGTCTAAAGGTCCAATTTACTAATGAATCAACACATGGCGATTGAGAGTTCAAGAAAAATCTCTAGTTTTATTATTGCTGGAACAAGTTATAATTGACACACGAGCTCTCGAGACAACTCCCTCCCTTTTATACGTATGCTCCATATTGTTCGCGGTCGTGGGGGGGTGGGGGGTAATACTCTTCGCACTTGCTGGGTGATTCCAAATATCTGTTGCACTCGCTGGATAACTACTCAGGGTCCTTCACACTCGCGGGATGACTGTACTTATCTGGCTTAGTTGGTCCTGAAGTTGAGGTCTGGTGAGCTGGAACTGGCAGGACTCTGCGTCTGATGGCGGCTGGCTGCCGCGGTCGTTTTCTCCCGGACTCACTCCGCT
>NQII01003245.1:339147-351749 GCA_002778355.1 Clitarchus hookeri | reverse complement strand
CCTTTGCAGCTGTGAGGCGCAGCTGCGTACTCCTGGTGGTATCCTTTTGGCACGTCCGCCAGACCCTAAATCCTTATTGCGGGCTTCGCCTGCGAGCTTCCCCGAGCGTGTGTTCTGACGGCAAAAATATAGGGACGCGGGAAGCGTCAGGCTTCCTGCGATTACCTTTTAGTTCGTGGGTATGATACTTGGGAGACATTTAGAGTTCATTACCTACGTATCTCATTGTGATTTATTAATGGAAATTCAGTTCTTCTAATTGTCATTTGGAGTAAATGGCTAAGTAGTTTGCTGAACGTAAAAAGTACTAGTTAACTTTCAGTATCAATTTAAAATAAACGGCAATCAATAGTTTATTATTTTCTAACGACGAACATAGGTTTTATTGAAGTAAAGCTTCTTGACAGTTCCGAGATATAGATAAAAATAATTCACTCCTCAAGCAATAGTAATAAAAATTATCTAAACTCTCATTTGTATCGACAAAAAGTTATAAATTCGAGATAATAACTCTGTATTTAAAAAAGCTAAAAATTAATGTTATGCATATATTACCATTAGCCACAAATATATTTTTTAAGTGCTCTCGTATTTATTAGGATACTGTGCATTTAATATATAACTAATAACAATTTATTACACAGTTTTATCTTAATTTAAATTATATTTTATAATGGGAAAAATATGTTTCCGCGTTTGTTTATATAATATGAAACTTTCTATGCACAGTGTTTTGTATTTCATGTTGAGTTCCTCAAGTTTATACTTAGTGTCGCTGATTTTTAATTTTATTCATAGACTATCACACCGTGTTTAAAATATGTCAACGGTTACTTTACCCCGACATTATCACAATGCAGAGTCGGCAGTGGGCAGTTCACAGGCCGCAGTCAGCAGTCGGAGAAAATTTGCCGAACTCAAATACGTGTATTCACAACGTGCAGTCGGCAGTCCATAGTCTAGCAGACGGAGATGGTTCAACTTTAACTTCGACTGCTCGACTGTCGACTGCAGGAAGATTGCCAACCAGATGTGCTCGTGAACACGCGAGGCAAACTATACTGATACCACAGATGCAATTTCAAATATATAATTTTTGATGACGACTGTTGTGAAAAAAGATCAGCGTTTTATATTGCGTACAATATCTAAAAGGTTACGTTTTGATATATTTTATTTTATTAGTGCTAGTTAACTTGTAAATCGGTTATTATCTTGTAGTTAGAGTCGGTATTGCTGTTGTTATAGAGCTAGAAGATCTCAAGCGTTTTTCCAGTGTTATACTGCCAAAACTAACTACTAAAAAAAATGGCGTGTGGGGAGTGCACCCTCCGAGTGACGGTCTTTCTAGCTGGGACCCGTAGGTGACCGTCATCCCCGAGCATGACAGAAATGAAGCCCTAGAATGGAGGGGCGCTGGAATGCTAACTACTATTTTACTGTGCCTAAGGCATCTAACGGAACACCAGTATGCAGATGTTATGCAACTTATCTCTCTTATTCGCCAAACGGCGAACTGCCCACAGTATAAAAACGAAGACCTTGAAGGAGCGAACAATTGTTGGGGCGAAAGCATTGAATTCAATTCATTGAATGCTATATGACGTCAGAAAAATGTCACAAAAGCGGCAATTTTTCCTTTTAATTTCTTAAATGTCTCGTTTTCGTTCAAGATTTTCAATTAGAGTATGTTCTAAATTTTCTTGAATCCGAAATTTAAATCGCTTTATCGCAGCTTTTTTGAGAGTATTAATGGAAGCAAACTCATAATAATAGAGTTGTGTGCGCACATTTAAAGTTTTTACAAAATAAGCATGCATATTTTTTAAAAAAGAAAATGTACAATAAAATGAAGAAATTTAGTTGGGGTAAAACAAATTATTTTCGTGTCCTACACGAGTAGAAGATACTTCTAAATATTTGCTTTTGGTATTTTTTAACAGGTTTCAGTAAAACGTTTGTGATAAATTTTCATGTGGAGACTTGAAATCTTATTTAATGCAATTCATTGAATGACAAATGAAGTAATTTTTTAGTTCAATAAATTTAACTTAAGTAATTGAATTNCTTATTTAATGCAATTCATTGAATGACAAATGAAGTAATTTTTTAGTTCAATAAATTTAACTTAAGTAATTGAATTGAATAAATATTTGATTGTGTGAAATGGCCATATTAAATTCTCTTAAGGTGGGCAGTATCCTTACCTTCTTGGATTTATACTTGTTTCGCCGTAACTTACTTTTCAGATCAAATATTTTTAACGAAGTCTATGTCAGTGNCTTATTTAATGCAATTCATTGAATGACAAATGAAGTAATTTTTTAGTTCAATAAATTTAACTTAAGTAATTGAATTCAATAAATATTTGATTGTGTGAAATGGCCATATTAAATTCTCTTAAGGTGGGCAGTATCCTTTCCTTCTTGGATTTATACTTGTTTCGCCGTAACTTACTTTTCAGATCAAATATTTTTAACGAAGTCTATGTCAGTGTGTAGGGCATATCTTACAATGTATTTTAATATCCACAATATTTTACCACTATTTTTATTGTACCTCTAACCGCAATAAAGGAATACTCATCATTTATTACTTTTAAGTCTCACGTGAGGAAATACAACCTGAATATGTCCATGCTGGTTTCAGGGATTCTGTCAAGTAGTTCTGTATGTAACAGTAAGGTTTCTGGTTTCTCTCAAGACTTCGTTGTTAAGAGCCGCCCAATTCTCTCTCTCTCTCCCTCTCTCTCGCTTTCTCTCTCTCGCTAAAGTAAGGTTTGAATTTCAAAATTAAATCTTAACAGTTTATAAAGTATAAATTATATAGAGATATAAATAAACACAAGGTTGCAAGGATACTGTTAAAGGAAAGTCGTATCAGTGCAGACCATTAAAATACAACAATTTATCACAAATAATAAGATAATTTCTGAGGTTAATGCGGCTATGAGTTTAGGCATTATGCTAAACACAGAACTGTACTGGGTTTAACAGATATCAAGGTTGGAGTAAACAGGATAGTGTAATCTAAAATACTTCCAAAATTCAAACACTTTTTTACCGAAACGCTTAAAACTTTTAATCAGTGACGTGTTGATTCTATATATTTACAAATTTGGCACACGCGTATTTAAAGGTATTGAAAAAACTTATGAAATATAAACCAAAATCCTCAGAACGCATGTCTGCGATATGCGTACAACTTAGAGAGGACAGCGCATAATTGCAACACTCTAGCTGACTGGATTGAAAGCATGGTAAGCACGCAAAGAGTTTGAATAACTAAAATACCCAATCAAGAACATAATTCGATGCACTCAACATATTTAAGAGGGACTTATTTGGTTTTATTTGGAAACTATTATGCACAACAATAGTTAATATAATGCGTAGTTTTCATACAGACATTGTTAATTCGGTGTCAAAAATGAGGGACAGACACTACAAAATCCATACATTTGTAAAAAAATGGTTGCCTGTAAAGTCGGTTTTACGGGCGAAGATTTTACGTGACAACGTAGTGCTGCGCGCGCGGCAGACCGATCATAGTTGAGTGGGAGAGAGACGCAAGGCATTCGGCGGGCCTCTCTCTCGTTCGGTGACTCATCGTAACGTTACCGAGCGTTACACTTTTTCATAAGTGACTCCCAGCCCAACCTAATTTAAGACGTTGTCACGTCAAAAAAAAACCATTAATTTTAATTTTTACAAAATATTATTAAGTAGGTCATTTTAATAAACAAAAATTAAAAACAATACTACCAAAATTTAAAAGAAAGCTCCTTTTTGACAAGTTAAATTTCTTTCAAAATTGTGACGTTATTGTGTACATTGAATATACAGTATGCTAGAAAATAGCAAAATTTAAAAAAATAAATTTTTAATTTTATACCTTAGTAACTTTTCAAACGAGACCCAGGACCTTCGGTATATCGTTTAGTTACAAATTAGCTTTTTTTTTTTTTTTGTGCTATTACCTATACCACTGGATAAATTTTACACCTACTTAAACCGAGGTAGCTACTGTGTAGACCGGCACTATGCACACTAAATAAAGAGCTTCAGTCGTCATTTCGGAACGTAGTGTCACCTAAATATTATGGTTATAGCCTACATCATATGCCACGAATCGATAAAAATTTCCGTAGGCATATGCTGAATCCATTTTAAAAATGAGAGTTCGTTCTATCTAAATCATTGATAATCTCATAAAAATTACCTAAATATATAAATGCAAAAAAAACAGCTAAAAAGGTACTGTTATAACTTATACTTTAATTTGTTCACCTTTGAATACGAAAAGTGACAGTCCATATTGTATAAAGTTAACATACGCGTCTTAAAAACCATGTGAGTACCCACCTGCCCAGCTTATCGTAACAGAGTCTAAGTACGTACTAAAGTAGACACATCTGTGTAACTCACAGATGTGTCTACTTTAGCACGCCCCGAATTATTACAAAGGGATGGACGCAGAAGCAACCCCTATCGGATATTGTTAATATAGTGAATCAGCAAAGGAGCTAAAGCTTAATTCGGAAATGTTGTTATGAAAGTTGGTTTTGCCTTTTGTCTCAAGTTCAGTTGACTTGAATGTCGGCATATGTGTGGAGGAAGGTGGGAATGAATATGTGCCGCCACCGTTTATCATCACTGGGACGCTACTCCCTCAGTGCGGGGGAAGTACAAACCCATGTGAGGACTCTTGTCCTCCTATTGGTTTATCATGTCTCGAGCCCAGATTGGGGACAGCTAGCCCATCCCGCCTGGCTGTTGGTCATAACGATATACTACGGCAAGTCCAGCAGTGTTTTGTTTTAAGGCCCTCGGTGTAGCGCCAGGGGATCTGGTACCCACAACTGTTTCCTCTCCTTCCGTGCCTGCAGCGGAAAAGGAGAGGAATGGTTCCTAAAACCACAGAATTTTGAAATGAAGAGCTTGTTGAGAAACGCCACGAAGCAAGCCCAACGTGCTGTGTGACGGTTTTGGTGTTGTGCAAGCGGAATCCAAGCCGAAAGGTTGTAATTGTCTGGAAGTAGGTCGAGGAGGCATGGCCTGCGAAAAAGTTACATTAATGATAATAAAAGAAACTGGTAAGTGTTTGTGTGTACGGATTAATATTTAAAATCAGGTTGACAGCAGTTAATAGTTAATATATGGCATTAAAGAGTTCGATGATTTAGTTAATTAATAATAAAAGATAATGAAGTTAATAATTGTAGTTAAAGTTGAGTTATTAATATTCATTATGTAGTGTGTTGTTTTAAATTAACATTTAATAAGTCGGAACCAACAGTGAACAGTAATGGTAATTTAAATCATTAAATGTGTTTGTTGACGCAAACACGCATCATGTTCTGATGGTGCGAAATAAAACGAGTTTTGACATTCTGATGTTTAATACTGCACGATACATGTACCGAAGATGCTACATGGGAACACACACACTGCCAAGAGCCGTCTGCTCACACCACCTGTCACTTGTCGGGTTAGCCACTACCTGGGCTTCCCCCTTTCCACATTCCAACAAGTGTTTTCGCCAGTGGCTGCTAAAAGAGAAGGGGGGGGGGAGAACCATTAGGCACCCTCCCTTCTGGGAAGTGCACGTGCGCTGGTGCACCTGTTTGGGAACCTGGTGCTCACTAGTACTATAACAGTGTTCTTTGTATTATTTTAATTGTGTGTAGAGGTGTTAAGGCGCCAGTCTACCTGGCGCTTGAACTGCGTTGCAGAGTGTCCCAAATACACGTTTAAGAATGCTAACACTGCCATGCATTCAAATACAAAGGTGAATCGGCCGGTTTCTGCTGCGCGTCTGGAAAAGTTGTACTGCCACCATTGAATTCGCCGCCAGAACCATTGAAAACACCACTGGCTGGAGCCACACCACAATCAAAATTGTTTTTCCGTAAAATTCGTAAATTCAATTCTTGCTTCCAAATGACATCATTTGGAGCAACAAAAATCTTCCAGAATCATGATGGTCGCAATTTTGAATCAACGTTTAAGATTCAGGGCCAAGTGTATCATCAAATTGGTTCTTTAATGTCAATGCCTGATGCCGATCCAAAATTCTTGCAAATCTTCTTCATGGGCGATGAGGAGCAACAAATAAACACACGCTGACAATACAACCACATCGAGCAGATGGAGGAGCGAGAAATTGTGGCGACTTTGGAACCGTTTTTGCGAAATCACAACCAGTTGGTCCAGTTGTCCAATACTGTTTCAAACAAACTGCAAAACGACAACTACATGATCGTCATCAAAGCAGACAAAGTACCGTCTAGAGGGCACGCAGGCCGATACAATGCACCAACCGTTAATGAAGTTGCAGTTGTTATGGTTGGCGATGCATACGAATGTCGAAATATATCGATCCAACGCAGATATAACATGGTGCAGACAATTCAAGACAGTCATCGTTCTTACGACGCTTTGCAATATCCATTGATATTTTGGGAAGGAGAAGATGGATATCATTTCAACATCAAACAAAGAAATCCAGCGACAGGTACAATCTACACATTATTTTATTTTTTATTTTTTTCTGTACGATTTATTACTTTTTGTCTTATTTATATTTTTACTTTGCAGGTGTAGAAACCAACAATAAAGTGAGCGCGATGAACTTCTACGCATATCGGTTGATGATTCGTGCAAATGAAGACAACAACATTCTCCGTTGCCGCCAGCTGTTTCATCAATACATCGTTGATATGTATGCGAAAATTGAAAGCGAGCGATTACGGTACATCAAGTATAATCAAGCGAAGCTGCGTTCTGAGGAGTGCATTCATTTGCGTGATGCTATTGTCAGTAACGTAGATGAAACAACTAATATCAATGACATCGGTACCGCATATATTCTTCCGTCATCATATATTGGTAGTCCGCGTCATATGCAAGAATACATTCAAGACGCAATGACTTTCGTGCGCGCGTACGGCCGACCAGATTTGTTCATTACATTTAAGTGCAATCCAAACTGGGATGAAATTAAAATTTCGTCATTGCCAGGTAAAACATCAATGCATTGCCATGATATCACTGCACGTATCTCCAAACAAAAATTAAAATCGTTGATGAACTTGATTACACATCACTATGTATTCGGCGAAAAACGTTGCTGGCTGTATTCTGTTGAATGGCAAAAACAAGGTTTGCCACACGCACATATTTTGATTTGGTTGGTCGACAAAGTACGGTCAGAAGAAATTGATAAAATTATTTCAGCAGAAATTCTGGATCGGAATATCGATCAAGAGTTGTTTGACATTGTTACCGCTAACATGATCCATGGTCCATGCGGTGATCTCAACATGACGGCGCCGTGCATGGACAATGGAAAATGTACGAAACGTTTCCCAAAAAGTGTATAAACGATACTATCACTAATATCGATGGTTATCCATTGTATCGACGTAGAGACACAGACAATGGTGGCCAATCATATCAATTGCGCATGTCAAAAAGGTGGAAATCCTGTTGACATTGACAATCGCTGGGTGGTTCCGTATTCGCCATTGCTGTCCAAAACCTACAAAGCACACATAAACGTTGAGTTCTGCAGTTCGGTGAAGTCCATCAAATACATTTGCAAATACGTTCGTAAGGGCAGCGATATGGCTGTATTTGCTGTTCTAAATGTAAATGATAAAGACGAAATAACACGTTATCAAATGGGCCGATACATTAGCAGCAATGAAGCAGTTTGGCGCATTTATTGTTTATATTTATTATTTACATGACAGTTCTATTGGCAGGAATATTTTTAATTTAGTTACTATATGGGCTTGTAATGTTTTGCAAATGTTTGTTTATTTTATTGTTTACATCTTTAAATACAGTTTTAGAGTTGAGTATGACCTCCAATTGAATTAGTTTCATGATTGTTAAATTAATTTAATGTTTTAATAAAGCTCTTTGCTAATATATCATGGTCAAAAGAGATCTATTTAAATGTAAACAATGATCGATAGTTGGCAGCATAGTACAATATGTAATATTTTGCAAGGGAATTTTTGGAAGTGCTTCACCTATTGTGCTATGGCGATTTCAAACAGACTGCGTTGAAAAATTATCTTTGTTCTGAAAGCTTTAAGTCAACATGTGNCTATTGTGCTATGGCGATTTCAAACAGACTACGTTGAAAAATTATCTTTGTTCTGAAAGCTTTAAGTCAACATGTGAGATCCTGAAGATAGTCGAAAATGTATTGAAATGTCGTTATTTAAAGTGGATCCTATGAACAATATTTTATTCACGNAGATCCTGAAGATAGTCGAAAATGTATTGAAATGTCGTTATTTAAAGTGGATCCTATGAACAATATTTTATTCACGACATTATTTTATGTCATCATTGTGCGATTGGCGTAAAAAGAAGAATACCCAGATAATTAACTTGTCGAAAATGTCTATCTGAGTTGATGCTTGTCCTGGATGATAGCAATTAAATATCTATAATTAATTAAGAGAACTTCTGGCTTCCGAAAAACTACTATTACAGCTATGTAAAGCCTGACATAAGTTGTAGATGGCAGCAGTTCGATTCAATATGATTTTCCTAACTTACTTTTCAAGAATACTGCATAACACGTTCTATAAAGTTTTCCTTATTAAATTTGCCTACAATTCCTTTAGAAGTAGACATTAATTATGCTTCTACCTAAACATTTGTATAAATCTGAGCAGCCGAGGCAAGACGTGGTATTTGCTAATTAATGGAGTATAACCAAGTGAGACAGTTTAACTTATTGGAAATTGAATAACTATTATTCCCTAGAGTGAAAATACTAACTTACACTGCCAAATGTCAACCGAAATTACAATTTTATTCTGAGTTGAGCGTTTTGGAAATTGAGCTGCAAATGTTTTATATATAAACATTGATTGCTTATTTTTCTTAACCAAACTTTCAAATGCAATAATTAAACGCTCCTCAATAATTGACTAGTTTAATTGTTTGGTAGCTAGCTCAGTAGTGGTATACTTTTGGTATCATAATTATAGCGTTGATGGTGACTGATCTCTTGTTAATGTGGTCACTCTAATATACCATTTAAATGCATGAAAACTTGGTTTATTAACATCTACTCCCGAATAATCGCGTATAACCCAATTGCATTACGCCATTACCCGTGATAGGCCAATTCACTACAGTGGTTCGCATTATAAGTGGAGCCGTTATATTCCTTTCATTGGCGCCATCTAAGAGGGACAACACAATACCACATACACGCATATTTATTTGAGTGACGCTCCGTAACGTGGGGCCTAGAATATCCTAATTATTTCACATTGAAAGCCGAACTGAAATCACATGTGAAACTTTATGACAATAGCTCCAGAAAAAGGAATAATTTTTATGAAATATAAGTTTCACAAGGATTTTCTTTAATGACAAATGACAGAACTACGAGACTTGATAGGANAATAATTTTTATGAAATATAAGTTTCACAAGGATTTTCTTTAATGACAAATGACAGAACTACGAGACTTGATAGGAATAACATTAATGGTTTTCAAATCTGCTGTTAAAATTGACACCAAGTGAAACACACACATGTAGTAAGATAGTTAATAATATCACCTGTTTATGATGTTAACGAAAATTAAAACTGGTTTGTCATATTGTACTATGAGGGTTATGCCCGGAGTTCATCGTATAAAAATATCACACATTTTTTTCAACAACTTTATTGTTGCTGGCATCTACAATGGCAATTTTTTTTTCCTAGCAGGGAAATTGTCGTGGAAACAATGCCGGCAGTATTTAAANTTTTTTTTTCCTAGCAGGGAAATTGTCGTGGAAACAATGCCGGCAGTATTTAAAATAAAGTACCCAACATGTAAATAGCGATTGTACGGAAGTCAAAGTTAAACAGCCACCGAATATTGATAAAAGAGTGTTTCTTTACTCAAAAGGGTATGTACACACTTAAATTCCTAACAGGAATTACAACTAGTGGAATAGTAAGTTTTAGATCTAAATGCTAAAGTGAAAGGTTGAGTGATATTTATCACATATGATTGTGGTTGCTGAATTTATCATCGAAGGGAGACGAGTTCATGGCTGATAAATTTTTTCCAGTAATAAAAAACAAGGCTCTCCGGCAAACGGATCATCGTTGTTACTCCATTACATCAACATGACGGCATATTAACAACTAAATAAACCGAAACTACCTACAGCGTTGCAACTGTTCGAATTAACGCGAGAGATGCATCCAAAAAATTAAAGTGCATAACATTTTACACAAACTATGAACTGAACTGCTCACAAAAGTGAGTGAGCGAGTGAATGAAGAGATTTAGGCTGCTCTTAACATCGAGGTTTTGTGAGCTAATTAGCGTGAAGCGGGATGAGTATGCAGCGGTGCCGGAATGCAAGAGCGGGGAAAACGGTAGATCCTCGAGAAAGCCCGCCGACCAGCGGCATCGTCCGGCTCGATTCCACTTGCGAAAATCCGGGAGCGACCCCACCGGGAATCGAGCCCGGTTCGCCTTGTGAATCGAACACAACTGTGTTTTGGTTAATAGTGAGAAAAATAAAATGCTACTATTTTATTAATTCATGTTTGGGCATATTTTGAGTCAGTTTGTAATGTTATGCACACCGGATGTTTTCTACCATAAAAAACCATTCACATGTGTTAAGACCTGTTACTTACATTAGTATGTGACACTGGGTATAATACACGTGATTTTATTTAATTCGACATTTTTTCCTATTTTTGAAAACAAATGGCGTTAGCATTGCCTATTTCATTTTCTATGCACTTATTCATTATCGAAATTGGACACTTTACTTGTAAAATACTTTCAGCTCTCTCATAATTAACAAAAATGAAATCTGGGTTTCCAAAATTATGAACTACTGAAAACACAGCGTACCATTTTAGCTTAACGTTTTTCTTCGAAAATTTTTAATGACTCAGATTCCATGTCCTATCCGTATTTCACATTTCTTGCCGCAATACCTTTTAAACTTCAATTAAATCTATTAAAAAATAACTCGCCACTGTGAAAAATATTCTCTTCTTACTTTGATTCGAAGAGACTTGCTGCTTGCAGAGATGTGGAGACGGCTTTCACTAAACGGACAGTCTCCTTGCTTGTATGTTGTTTTAGAAATTCCAACTGCCGTCTCATCAACAACACACGCGTCGTTTTTGTCGCATGATTGTTCTGCCTCATTCTGTGGTTTGAAAACTGACTCCACTGCCAATCACATTGATTTTGTAGGAATTATGTAGATACATTTTTACATTCCTCCAGTAACACTGAACTTTCCACTGATTCTATCAAATAATTAGTTACATTTTTATAGTCACATTAGTAGAAGGATTTAGATGAGTCGGACCAAAGAGGCTGGGGGTACGGAGACGACAAAATGCCCTGTCATTCCGGTCACCATCTTGGATCTGGCTGACCTTGACATTTACCCACGACCTTGACCTTAACTAACCTTAAAACCACAAAATGCAGAAAGATTCTGAAAAAATTTTTAAATTATAAAAAAATATTAAGAAATTTATTATTAAACAATCATTAAAAATAATTATTAATACTTTGTTTAAAAACGTACATTTCCAGAGGTCATTCCACAACCACCTTCACCATTTTTTTATTGGTTATTTAATCGGTCAATTAGATGCGTTCGCTAATTATTTGATAGGACCCCACCCCCTTTCTCCCAACTAGAATCCAGATGTGATTGTCTCCTATGCTGATCATGTAATTTCGCTTCCCCTCGAACCTACCACATACGTGTTTTAACCACGCACGCGACTCCACGACTTGGGACGGGCTAAGCATCAAACTATTGTAACACTGCGGAGAAAACTACTTTATTTTCTGATATTTTTTTCATATAAAAATGTTTTTTTTTTTACGCCAGAGCCACAAGTATATTATACACATGTGTTTTAGAAGCCACGTTATAAATTTTAAAGACACGAATTGTTGCCAAGAAATTAATTTTGCTGCAGCCACCAAAAAAAAAAAAACACAACATAACATTAAAATTCAGAAAACCCTATAGTTCTACACAGAAAAAATCACTCAAGTGTGGAGAACATATGTACAAAAATACACGAAAAACATACAAGTGAGGAAAACGTATATAAAAAATGGACAAATATTGAATAATCACAAAAGACGAAATGCAGAAATAGCACAAAAATGCACAAATGTGGAGAACTCATGCACAAAAATACAGAAAAATTGGACCAAAATGCAGAGGATATCTATGTACAAGAAATCACGCACAACCAAACGCAGAAGACATATATATACAAATTGAACAAAAAAATTATCCACGAAAAAGTGCGGAGGACACCTAAATGTTAAAGTATGTGTAGGGAAGGGTTCGTATACCTTCTTCACATATGAGTCACTTGTCATCTGTCCATCAAAGCGCCATCTTGTTAATGCACTTCGAATACAGGACATGCTGGTGCGAGCGAATTACGCGGACATTCACCCTCATGCTCATATGATAGTTCAAAACATCCATGAAGTCTTAAAATTGTATTTTGTTCTTCACCCCAAATTTCTGAATTCCCCTGGCAGGTTTTGTGACTTACCCCCCC